>BDGG01000001.1:4101379-4167173 GCA_001949185.1 Ramazzottius varieornatus
TGCCCACATTTAGGTCAGGTGCGTGTACCTTACATTCCTTTCCCTCAAGAACACAAAAACCACTCAGACAGATTGCCGTCAGAATGTAGATCACACAATATTCTAGCCTTTCAGTTTCTGAAGGTGTAAGAAGAGGGGTATCTTCTTTCGTTGGTTCTTCTCGTTGGCCCTGCATGACTTTGAATGTTGGTCGTCGCCTTCCTGGAGTCCTCAGTCCTTCGGTCCTCACACTCACTTGAAGAATAACTAGACTTAAGCTTGACTTTCGTAGAAAATCCTTAAACATGAGAAATCGACACGATCCGTTCCGACATTTCAGGATGAACCAACGGAGCCCGTAACGGACTGCCGAGGAGCTGCCTGCCGGGATGACGGTGGATGCTGCGAAGGAATGGTCTGCAAGCTGCCTCAACCGGACAACAAGAAAAGTAAACCCCGCTTCAAAACCCTTTTCTCCGGCCTTCGAAGTACTACTGTGCTTGTCTGTCCAAGTCCTGTACCGTTCTTTCCCTTCGAAGCCTTGAAAAATCTGTTTTCGATAAAGATATTTCGCTTGGAATTTTTTCAGTCAGCGCGCCTCTCGGAACCTGCGTACCGAACCCCAACGAAGGAACGAACTGCAAGGATGACGCCAGCTGCGGACAAGGACTAGAGTGCGGCCAGACGATGGGCTCCCGAGGATTCAAGACCTGCCAGCCAAGGAACCGCGATGTGAACAAGAAGCAATACGGTATGTTTCGCCCTTCCCTATAATCTCAAATCTTTGGACCATCTAGTGCGAACGGAAATGCTAAACCTAGCTGGTTTGTGGCTGCAGGGGATGAGTGTCGTTTCAGCATGGAATGCGACCAGGTTCGTGGATTGTGCTGCCAAGTGTACCGACGACATCGCCAGTCCCCCCGTCAAGTCTGCATGTATTACGAGAGCTCGCACCAGTGCCTGGGTTTCCGTAAAGATTATCTTCCGGAAGTCGGAGGTCTTCCGAACAAGAACAGATGGTGGCAATACTGATCGTATCGAACAGTATGAGCTTTTAGCATCTTCATAAGTTTCGCTTAGACCGACGCATAAACTTGCCACACCATATCAACAGCTAAACTCTCTGGCAGCCTTCTTCCCTTTCTTATCGCGGCGTATGATAACTCACCTAACATGGGTGATTTTGTTTCGATGCTTGTCCTCCATTGTAAAAACGAACGCTGGTTTTCCTAATGAGCGATCGGCTCAGTTCAGTCATATCAAGGAATTTGTGTAGCTCATCGCATTGTTCGTTGCTTCAAATGTTGTTTGGCGCAGGCTTTCTTCGAAGCCAAATGTCTGGGAGATCCGCACTGCCAGAGTATAGCCTTTGAGATCCCAGAAGGTCAGAAACCTCTGTAAAAGAACTTAGGTAAAGCGTTAGTTATCGCTCTATGCAGTATCGCCAGCTTCCGGTGATATAATTAGCTTACCACCTGCGCATGGGGATCAAGGCGGAGGCTTGAATACCGAGTGTCGTAAGATAGGCTTACCGAAAGCCTTGGTTTTCCAGAGCTTGGATGTGCATCAGCTGACACCGAACCGGAAGTCACTACTTTGTCCTTCGCGACCTTCAAGCCAACGGTACTTTATCCTCACGCCAATCTTCACTAATCCACGAAGCAAACTCTACGAACATATCTGGGAAAAACCGTGCAGTAAACTCCGTTACATCGAAATCTATTAGGGCACCGTCCTTGATCAGCATTGAACAGCCAAGTCGCAACTAGTTTCTGCGATTCTGTAAGAAAGCCATAAAGACATGTTTCAAAATGCTATTCTGTCGGATATAAAAACAGCTGTAATAATGACCTGAAGCTTTAGTAGTATGGCTTTGGCTTCTGGAATACTGGGAGGAAGATCGTGGAAGAGAGCAATCTCGCTACGCAGCTGAGTGCATCGTTGGTTCAGCGAGTCAATTTCCTAAGAGAAGGCTCCTCAACAGAAGAAACCAAAGATCTCGATGGGCAGGTTTACCTTCTGAAGAGCCTCTCTTTCTGCTTCATTGTCCATATCTTCCGCATACCCACGTGATATCAGTTCAAACTGTATGGCTTTCATCTTGCTTTCATCCTGATAATGGCTTTCCTCACCAGCAACGACATGCTCATCGGATTTCCCTGTAGCGTCTTGTTTCGCTTTCTGTGCCAGTTTCGCATCGAC
Source organism: Ramazzottius varieornatus (assembly GCA_001949185.1). Classification (NCBI taxonomy): domain Eukaryota; kingdom Metazoa; phylum Tardigrada; class Eutardigrada; order Parachela; family Ramazzottiidae; genus Ramazzottius; species Ramazzottius varieornatus. Next base: position 4,103,561 of record BDGG01000001.1, read on the forward strand.
AGATCTGTGAACGGGAAACAGATTACAGGTGTTCCACTATACGGTTCGGTCTGAATTCCGGAACAACGTACCTGAGCTTTTGTTCACAGTGGAGCTTTGTCCGTTCCAGAGTTTTACGCTGGAGATCGTTACGGATATTCAGCACACCGATGGTCGCATCCAGTTCAGCTTCCAGAGTATCCATGTACTGCAAGCAACCCACGACATTTTCTTCTGAAGCACTCGATGCTCCCACTGCACGGCAGTATCCATCCAGAAGCTCTAGCGACCTCTCCAACGAGCTCATCCTGAATCTGAGCTAGACCGTAACTGGAAAGAAACGGACTATCAAAAGAAACAACAACGATTCCGTAATCTGTGATCTTGCTGTTTTTCCGCGCCAGAAAATTATACCGCCCAAAGGGCGTCTCGCCGCGCCCTAGTCTCGGGCCCCGGGGCTAAGCTAAAAAAATCTGGTCAGCATCATTCAAAACACAGTTACCGTTAGTGCTGGCAATGATACGATATATCGATATCGTATCGAAATATATCGAATCTTTGCGATAAAATATGCGGCAGATATCGTATCGAAAATATCGATATGAAGCTCATATCGAATAACGCAATAAAATATTCGGCTATATCATATCGCGCCATATCGATATATTATCGATGTATCGGTATTTTGCTGAATGGCAAACTCGCCAGTGATATCTCGTTTACGGAAGACCATGGTTGATTTCAAAGACTTGATTTTGGCCATGGTGTACCGAGAACACTCCGCCCATTCGGTTTTGGTACTGATTCTGTCCAGGTTTCCATGTGTTTAGAGTCTTGGTATAGTCATGTCTTTACTGTATCCGACGCTTTCGATCTTACTAATACTTTATGTGGAAATCGGCTTCTTGAGTTTTTGGGCTTGAACCAGTGGAATTGCGAAAAACTAAAATTCCCGAAATATCGATATATCGCTGCGATATGATACGATATAGCGAAGATACGGTATCGGAAAAATATCGTATCCAAATATCGATATCGAATGAATATCGAAGACCGCAATAAAATATCCGCCGATATTGTATCGAAAAATATCGTATCGAACTTTATCGTACTTTTGCCAGCGCTAGTAACTTACAGTATTACAGAGTGCACTGCTCACCGACCGTGGCACCGGGGGTAGTGAACGATACCATGGCCAACCCAGTGACCCCTCCAAAACGTTTTGTCAACTCAAGTGAAGACTTTTTTGGGCTTCTGTTGTCCTTCCCAGGTACGTTTGTCAGTTCTCTGATCTTCCAGCGTTCCTCCAGAACTCGTAGTGAATGGATCGCTGTGCTGGTACAGGGTATACATCTTCGCAGGTACCAGCGTTTCGCGGATGACCGCGCGTGGAAAGTGACTGCTCGAGACGGCCATCGCTGGACTAACTCCTGACATCTGGCCAAGCTGGATGAACGGATATCCAGCAAACTGCAGAGTGCAGACTCGTTTTCGTGTCCTTACCTCCGTTGTCGTATTCAGCCATGAACGTCCCAAACTGCCGGTACCTGGAAGTGCCAGTCAACAACGATTTCACAGCCCAAGAGTTGGGATACATCGTAACAGGCATCTTGAAGCAAGTTCTGTTCCAGCGAGATCAAATGCCCATGCCATATGACATTCTCGACTGTCACCTACGATCTGTAACAACCCTCTATTTTTCGCTTATCAAACTGAAAATTTACGTATTTTTCATCTTTAGGGGCGTCGGTTGCCAAACGTGGAGCGTCTCACCCTTCTGCGCAACCAACTTTCCTCCGTCTTCGACTCCTTGGACCAAGCCTTCACGGTCAGTAGTTTTCTCCTGGACCAAGTAGTTCTCCTCCTTGGATCTACTCGTTTCAACGCCAGAGAAATGCACACGATTACAGTTCCTGGTCACTCATCAAAGTTCCGAAGAGTGCTGAGGACTTTTCGAACGGAAGAATTGAACGCCACGTTAAGAAAGATTCTTGAAGCTGATGTATGCTGTAACTTCCCCCCTTCGGACATCACTTCCGTCCATTTATTTCTCCGTGGCTGTCCTCTGGATATGGATAATAGTCTACTTGACCATTTTGAGCCACTTATGCGCTTCGTTCCCCAGGTATAGAAAGCTCGGTGAACAAACTCGACAACATAGGTTCTCATAAATGGCGCGCGGATGCAGTGTTAACGGCTGAATGGGTGCGCCAGGCAAACAATCTTGTCGAGTTTGCTTGCCGAGCGACCGTGTATCTGGACTCACGAATTCTTTTCAATGATTCTCATTTTTTGTTGCAGGTGTCGCCCAGATTTTACAAGAGTATCTTCGATCTGAAGTTTGCTGGCCAGGGGCGTCTTACTAAAAGATCGACGTTCCAGCGTTCCGGGAGCCATCTGAACGTTCGCAGAAAGTCGGATATCGAGCGAGCAGAACGCGAAGAAATCCGAAAGAATTTGTTTGTGGAATCGGATACCTGCAGAGTGGTGGAACAAGATTTACAAGAAGAGGATGACGGGGGAATCGACGACGACGGAACCTCAGATAGCTCGAATGGAGAGGAGTCTTCCGATGATCCTGATACCTCAAGCGAACTGGAGAATTCCTCCGAAGACAGCATCGTTGAAAACAGCATCGACGGTCCACAACCTCTTGTCTGGTATCGAAGTAAGATCCCGATATCTGGTTGGGTTCCCCACTGACGTAGTGCGAGGTGGTTTGAATCTTTGTCGTTTTTTTATCTGGAATTTGTGTAGTAAATTATGCTTAAGTACTTGAAAATTTTTTTCTTGTGAACTTTTCGAAACAATGAATTTACATGACGTAGATTCTTTTACGGTATTTGGAGACGATGCAGTAGCACCTTGAGATTAGCGTGAAAATCGAATAATTTTGTGATAGTCCAAGAATAATGTTCTCAGAAAAGCAGAAAAATAACGAGACTTAGTTTGAGCGGACACAGAAAAAGGGGCGAAAGGTGAGTGCGTGAGCTGAAGAGCTGCATTCGTGAGCACCACCTACTGTATACTTTTTCGTGTAGGATATTGGGAATTTTCCAGAGATTAATCAAGAGTATTTTGGGACAGTAGAGGATTAATCTACATGGCGGTTTCAATGTGTTTCCTTCCAGCGTCGTGGTCGGTGCAAAAGGTATCCAGCTGCATAGAAATAGCGGTGCCTCTTCTTTTCCGGTTCATCGCCGGGACGCAGACATGTTGAATACACCACCCTTTACCGGTCGTTCTTTTGATTTTGTAGGTGTTCAGGAATGCGTAGAGAATGGGGTTGATAGCGCAACCTATGGCCAGCGCAGAAAACAATGCATATTTTACAAAGTATTCTATCCCCTTGACATTGCGGGCAAAATGGTTTCTCGTAATAGAAGAGACGAGGACTGAAAAGAGCGTGGCTTACCGAACCACAGCAGAATAGTCAAGGACTGGCCCAGTTTAGTCTGAAGTCCTGTCATGGACTGGAAAAACAGACCATGAACTCCCGAAGGTACGAAGCAAAGCATGAGGACGAGCCAGGAAACGAACGCCACCGTTGTCTGTCAATATAAAAAGGTATGTTTAATACTCAAGGTACGTGGAAAGCAGGTCCCGCCGTATGAATGAAATAACTCACCACTCTAATCTCCGCTTTCTTCTTCCGGGTCTGTCGTACTAGTTCGACGGGCTGGATTGACCTTTCCGGTATGATCACGTTGACTCTCATGCTGTAAAACATCCTCCGTTTGGACTTGAGGATCAAGCTGAGGATGATTAGGTAGCAAAGTAACACAGTCACGAACGGTAGGACCGCGTAGATGATTTTGAAGGCGATAACGTAGACCGCTGAACCATGGCTTGAGAACGAGCATTTGAGGGTCCTCTTGGAGTACCCAAAGTCTTCACCGTACAGAGACAACAACGGTACAATGTATGTGACACCCGAGATGACCCACGAGAGTAGAATTAAGCAGGCTGTTGTTGGTCGGGATGTCAGGAATCGCATGTGACGGTGTTCTGCGGTGATAATGGCAAACATCCGGTTTATTCCAATGGAGGTGTGGGCGTACGCACAGAAGGTCATTCCGAAGAAGTAGAGGAAAGCAATGAGTCGACATGCTCCGGAATGCTCTTCCTGTGCGAAGAAGTTGTCACGTGGTTGAAGAAGAGTGTAGGCGTGGATGGGGCAGACGATGCCGCAGAGCAATATGGTGGAGCTGGATAGGTTGACCGTAAGAGCTGTGGAGCGCACTCGAAAATCCTTGTTTTTACAAGCGTTCGTTAGACAATAGATTCCACCGAAAATACCAATAACGCTCACTAACAAGGTCAGAGCGGCGAAAACATATCGATCGTCCGACAGGTAAACAACTTGGCCCCAGTCGTTGTCGATGGTGTAGTTTACGAAGAACCGGGCACTAAGTGCGACTGCTGAGTCATTCATTTTACAGCTTTGACAAGATGGATGAAACCCAATCCTCTCAAGAGACGTTTGTTAAAGACAGAGTAACAAGCGTAAGAAGAATAAAATCGACGATCGCACACCGAGTCGCGCTTTTCTCGACGCAACCAGGATACTGATTTCTTCGCCGGCTCTGAATTAGAGAGATGATTTCGTGGGGAAGACGCAGAAAGACTTTTGAAGGTCTTCGGGAGGGTAAGACAAAGCTGGTAAATAAGTAAACAAACCGGAAACGCAACGCTTCGCCTGAGGCACATCTAAGTGCTCAACAGATTCCAGGAGGATGATCGATGGAGAATCCGGTTGCCTGCTCTATCATATGCTCGAGTGTTCGTTAATTAACAAAAAGCTCCACAGACACCCCGGTATGAAGAGGCATAGCGTCTCTCTATGTCTTTGCAGCCGTCAATGTAATCCCGGCATGACAGCGCGCCCATAACAGAGGGGACTCCAAGAAGGAAGGACTTACCCACACCCTGTACCTTCAGGTTGATCATTCTATAATTATTCGCTGCATCCGCGTTACGTCATCGGACACGTGAAGTACAACCCGGGTCCGACACCAGTACCTACGACCCACTACGGGGTGCATCGTCACGTACGAGTACGAACTGCGCGGATGAAGCGATTATTCACAGTACACGTGTACACTGACGCGCGATAGATTACAGCGCAACCTCATTTTTCGTAACCCCACGTCATGAGCATCGGAGAACCCACAGTGCTTTCGGTGCGGGCCATGCACAGCATCACTTTCTGCAGCACCACTTTCTGCTTTACGGGATGAATTGATGCACTCCCGGGAAATATTACGGCTATGATTACCGACACGCATACTGTCGTTTCTGATCAACTAAATATCCTTCAGAGTATTAGAGCGTGCGAACTTCCGCATTGTAGGACAGTGTATTGTACCTAATGGCCGATGGGATGTTGCTGGAAAAACGATTGCCAGTACCTTTCTGGTTCGGATTTCCAGTCATAAGAAATATCCAGAGCAAAACGCATCGATTTTAAGTTTAAAACATTCATTTCCTTCGGAAAGACATGATCGACATTCACGACCGTGAACCTTTGTCGTTATGTACCAGCCAAAGCAAGAAAGCGCTTTATGATCATCAGGAACATTTAGAAGCCGAGGAAGCCCACACGCTATGGAACAATGAATGGCGGAACTTTTTTCAGCGTGCAGTTAGAAAACACATAAATTAATTTTACAAAGTAGAAAAGCTGGATGTACAAAAGACTTTAAGCGGCCAAGCGCTGTTCTTCCTTAGTGGCTCTTTGGGTAGTTGGCAGGACGAGAGCGGTGGTTATTGTAGGGTGCGACGCCATATGCATAGTCACGAGCCGGACCATATCGGCTGACGTACTCGTTGTAGTTCTTGATGGCCGAAGCATACGACGAGACACTAGTCGGGTAGGCATTCTCGTATTTCTTCTCATAGGCCGGCTTGTAAGTGGTGTAGGTCTTGTCGACGACGACTGGAGTGTAGGGTTTGTCGGCATAGGCCTCGTTCTTGGGGTAATCAGGTCCTTGAACGTACTCGTACTTGTCGACCGGGTACTCTTGGTACAATGGCTTCTCGGCCGGGTACGACGGTGCAGCGTACGTAGGGTATTTTTCCGCTACGTACTGGGGCTTTTCCACTGGGTACGTTGGGTACTTCTCGGCTACGTACTCACGCTTCTCTTGAGGATAAGCTGGAGCTGGCTTCTCGTAGACTGGCTTGTCTTCGGGATAGGCTGGCGTTTGATAGGTTGGATACTTTTCCTCGTAGATGGGCTTGTCGTACGCGGGCTTGTCGTAGGCAGGCTTCTCGACCGGGTACACTGGCTTCTCGGCATTGTAAACTGGAACATAGGCTGCTTTGATTTCTTGGTAGACTGGAGCTTCCGCCTTGTAGGTAGGATAGGCGGGCTTCTCTTCCTGGTAGGTCTTCTCAGTTGGGTAGACTGGTTTCTCGACTGAATACGTCGGCTTTTGCGGGTACACGGGCTTCGCCTGAAAGAACCCAAAACATCTTGCAACCGAACAAATAAATAAATGACAATGCGCAATTTTTAGGACCGTACCTCGACCGGATAGGGTTTCTCCTCGACGTAGTCACCATACACGGGCTTCTGAACTGGCTTTTCAGCGTGGTAGACTGGCTTGTACTCGTAAATAGCAGGAATTGGCTTTTCGGAGTACGACTTGTAGGAAACTTTCTCGTACACGGGCTTGTCATATTTCTCGTGGACGGGTCCGTAGACCGGCTTCTCGTATGCCGGCTTTTCGTATGCTGGTTTTTCATATGCTGGTTTCTCATAAGCTGGCTTCTCGTAAGCGTACTTCTCGACCTTCTCGTAGACGGGAGTCTTGTAGGACAGCTTCTCGTACATGGGCTGGTAGGAAGACTTCTCGTACGAGTTATGGTAAGCTGGGTATGATGGCTTGTCGTAGGCGTCGTAAGCAGGAACGTATGGCCTGGCGCTGTATCCGACAGGGTACTGCTTGTGTTCCGGCAGAATGGGATACACTGGTCGCTCGTAGGACTTCTCATAGACGTAGACCGGGGTCACTGGCTTAGCTACTGGATACAACTGGTAGAAGTTTGGTGCGTAGCTTCGGTCAGCGGGGTACTCCTTGCTGTAGGTCTTGGCAGGATACTCGTTGCTGTAAGTCTTGGCTGGGTACTCTTCATCCTTGTAGACTGGATCACAGTTGTAGTCCACCTGGAAGGAAGACCATTTGAGTAATCAAGAGGCTTGAACTACGTTTCTAGCTGGGTTCAGATATATTACCTTGTGTGGCCAGTCGCAGATCGAAAGGTAGTTGTTGAAGCGAGTGTATGGAGGACATTCAAAGGACGAAAGACGGCCATCTTCGGCGCAGAAGTGGAATGTCTTGCATTCGTACTCGGGATTACCGTAATATCCGTATGGGTGACCGTAGCAGGAGGCGGGATAGGCGTTCGGGTACTCGCGATCGTATGACGGTACAGCAACCCTACAGCAGGAAGCGTTTCCATTAGTTCAGAGTACCATTTGAAAATAATCTGAGTATTTCGCAGAAGGAGATATCCGTACTTTCCGTAACTCAGACTGGCCGAAGCTACTCCAGAACTGGCAACCCTGAAAATAATTCTGCTTATCGCTTTCTGGCTTCCTGAAATGGAATTTCATGTACTTACTTGCTGGCTCTAAGATCACTAGGGGATCCCACTGGAGCTGCTGATCCATCAATAGCAGTACCATTTTTGGTGGTCACAGGGACTGGCTGGGCAAATGTTCCAGAAATTCCAACGAGCAAAAGGCAGATTACCGTGGTTTTCATGTTGAATAGTAAACTGGACAACCAAGTGAGAAAGAAGAAAAGATAGACTAGATAGCGGTGGAGAAACCGTAGTCGAGTTCGGGGACCCGGAAGAGACCAAGTTAGTAAAAGGAGAAGAGAAGATATGATATTGGTCGGTCATTCTTGGCGGATTATATACCCGACAGCGAAATGACTCGATATGAGCCTGTACGTTCGACGGTATCATCTTTTCCAGTCTCAACAATTTTTAAAATACACCGGTACTTGTTTGACACTTGAACGTCGCTTACGTCGCGTTGTAGACATTCGTCAAACGACGGTCTCATCAAGCTTGATTTCTTCTAATTAAATTAAGCATGCTGTCCCACACGTGCGGCAACAAACTCAAGCACGTCTACCTATACCGTAACTCCACCTGTCAGAATTTACAGCAAATGCTGACAGGCACTGCGGTAACTTTCGTTTCCGCAGGGTTTCTCATTTTTTCTTCCAACCGAAAGTAACTATATCTGTAAGTGTTGTAATTGGGGAAACTAGAACTCGCGTCTCATTCACGTATGAATACCCATGGCGGAAAACCGAAGCTTCTTCAACAGTTTTGACAGGTGTCAGGAGTTGAAGAGCTTTTCAGGTGGTGTTCCGACACCGGTCACGTCGAGCGCTTTGTACATGTGGTCCGGACCGCTCTTTAACCTCATCACCGTCCTCACTGTCTGCTCGTCAGTAATTAGACGGCGAGCTTTGATTGAGATGATCTAACTACCGGGTCGGTAGCTTTGGCTACGGTCATTAGAAATCAGATGCGACAAAGTGCCATGTCCTACCGTTAATTTTTGATTAAGTCTCTTCGGGCTAACGAACTATCATCTGGTGCAGAGAAGCACTTGGAGCTGTTTTGAAGTGCAGTCAGTCTATATAAGCCCGAGATCGAACTTCTAGCAATTTCACTTCCGGCGGACGTTCCCGTAGTTTTTAAATAGCTAATTTTGCCTGAAAATTCTACTGTCATTAGAAGCGACCAGTGTCGAAGGGAGAACTACAGTCAATTTTTCCGACGGGCGAGGACCCGTTCGAATCAAGCAAATCATGCAAATCAGTATTTCTTGGCATAGCTGTTACCGTATGATGGATAGCTGCTCTTGTAGCCGTAGCTGGCCATGGGGTACTCATAGCCGTAGCTCTTTGGCTTCTCGTATGCTGGTTTTTCGTAGTACTTGGGCTTTTCATAGTAGGCTGGCTTCTCGTAGTAAGCAGGTTTCTCGTATGGCTTCTCGTACTCGTAAGGCTTCTCATACTCATAAGCCTTCTCGTATGGCTTCTCGTACGGCTTCTCGTACTTTTCCGGGTAGTAGCTCTTTGGACTGTAGTATTCTTCTTTGTAGTATGGGTTGCACTTCTCATCCGTCTGGAAAAGAAAGCCATAAAGCTCACTCTTACAGGAAACCCATCGATATCACTACCATAGACTCACTTTTTCGGGCCAGTCGCATATTTCGAGGTAGTTGTTGAACCTCATGTAGGCCGGACAGTCTTGAACATCGCCAGTCGTACAAATTCTGCAAATGAATCACAAAACTTACTACTTCAGCAAAGATGGTTCTTGAGAATCTGGGAAAGCTTCCCACTGTACTTACGTGAAAGACTTGCAATCGTAATACACGTTTCCCACCCGTTTGTCCGGGTATCCCGCGCATATGTTGCCATAATCATACTTCGGCCTGGAAGTAACAAAATCAGGGAACTGTAAAGGCTGATTGTTCGACCACATGCAGCATCAACTTACGTGTAACCATAACTGGATCTGTATTTCGACCTGCGATATACAAACAACAACGCATTTGACTTCCAGGTAGATGGAGATTACAGCTAGAAAGAATTTCTTTGGTTATATTGAATAAGCTAAGAGATGAACTCACTTGTCGTAGTAGTATCCTCCTGAGCTGGCAGCGCCATCCAGACCGCCAATGCTGACACTGTCGTTCCGAAGTGTCGAACCAGAACCGTCCGCAGGTGCTTCCGGCTCCATGACTGGGTTACCTTCTATCGAAGACAACAACAAGGATACGATCACAGGACTCAGGAAACTCATTGAACCTAGACTAGCCATCGTGGAGGAACTCAACTCCACTTGCTGCTTCTTTGAAAGATGCTGACGAGGCACCGAAACTGAATGAAATGCCCAAGACTTCTGTGTAGATCTGGCTTTTCTAGCTAGAAAGCAGCCGACACTGCACGTTCACCTGTAGAGTTTCAAATTGAGGATGACTTACAGATGTGCAAGCCGTACTTCGCCGATCGTCCAGTGAAGCACACGTGTATCCGATTTGGTCGCATGTATGGGAAGCAGGAACCAATTGGTCACTTGAACGTTGTCGTGATCGGGTAAGTCTGTTAATTAGAAGAATTAGTATCACCGTTTGAATGGCATAAGACTCGGCTGTTGACCAGCACACACTTCGTACCCGATTAACGTTTTGTCGCGAACTGTAATCCTGTTAGTGCCGGAAGTGAGGATCGAGCTCCGTGGTAGCGATCCGATCATGGCGCGCGTGCATTTCATTCCGTCCTACGAGGCTGTAATGGAAAGATACCGACATCAGTCCACTATGTAGAATAGAGTACAGCAGGGCTTGGGCAATGAATGTTGAAGTTTTCAACCAAAATGTCTTACAGAGGTTTCTGGTTTGCCGTTCTGGTTCTGATGCTTCTCGATTACGGTTTAGGAATTCAGGAATTCAACGCGTCTGCTGAAAACAGTACGGTACCCGTCATTGGTAAACCAAGGTAAAACGTTTCCGTAACTGGAAGGGCGTTCCCTGTATATTCACATTGAGCATATTTGTAACTGCAGGATCGAATCATTTGGACAGCAAATCCGGACTGCCTTCAAAGTACTCAACAACATGCACAATTCAGCTCCTGACAGGAAGCAGCTCTTCCAAGAACCTCCAGCACTTCCGGTCCCAGAAAAGCCGTTAGTAAACTTGGAACCAGCTATACTAGCTCCCACGGATATGCCAGGAGATATGTTGACGTTCGCGACGGAAACTGCACTGAAAGCGGCAACGTCCTTTACGGGAGTGGCGGACATGGCCGAGTACCTTCGGATGAAGTTCGAGGCGCGGTTTCCGTCAACATCGAGCGGCAACTGGCAAGCCAGTGTTGGGACGAGCTTCGCAGCGAGCGTAAGTCTTTCTGACGAACGGCATCAATCTGATCCACCTAAAGTAATCAAGTAGCTCTTTAGATACGGAAACGGACGGGAACCGGATTTTATGCCAAGATCAAAAACATCTACTTCTTGCTCTTCGCTAGTCCATAATTTCAGTCAGTCAAAGCCTTCGTTGTTTTAAATCGTTCTCTTGTAGTGGTATCTTTAGTGGCTACGCGTAGTTTCAGCGTCGATCTGTAATGCCAACAAAACATCTGTAAGTACTATGGAACCAAAAAAGTAATAATCTCTTATCAAAGACCGTTTCGACGCACCCGCAACCTGAAACCTTGCGCGGCGTTAGTCGGACAAAATCCCAAAGTTTGTGATATTACTCGTGCTACTCTCACTCATCTCTACCTGTCCCTGAAACAGGCCGAACAAGCACATGAGGTTGCGATCGTAACTTCAGGAACCAACCCAAATCGATTAAACGGATCCTTCGTACCGCGTGTCCGAATGCCCCAGTGGCAGTCACCCCCATCGACTTCGCGTACTTCCGCCGAAATAGAAGATCCAGATCCGAATTGTGGACAGAATAGAAGATGTGCAGCTCTCCCCGAAGCTTCCACCAATTCTATCTATCCTCGCTCCTCAGTCCTCACACATCTCCATGTGTAATCATAACGTCTATGAGTTTGTGTCCAGCTGTAAAATTCCGAAGTTTGGACCTCACGATCGAGATTTAGATGCCCAAAACCAAAACATTGAGCTATTAGCCAGGGCCACATGGAAAGTGCGCTCCCACTCTCGTGCACCTGCATGCACAGCTTCGCTGTGAGAACAGCTAAGCCAGGTTCGTATTCCATCGCGCAACGCAACAGTCTCCGCCTCTTTATTTGTGCACTGCCTTGAGGTCTCAACCAGGTTGTGGTTGTATGACCATTTGTACGAAGCGCTATTTTTAGTGCGCGATCTTGGCAAGCTCTGTTTGTTGCGTTCATCAGAAATCAGTGCATCGGTTTCAAGTTGCTTCAACTTTCTTCTTCTGACAACTTTGTAACTTCAGTATCACAGTTTATCGTTCAGGTACACATCACAGCTGCAGGAAGGTCGACTGGGACAGCAATCGGATCTCGGGATCGGGCGGGATATGGCGGAAGTAAGTGTCAGATTTTATAGTCTTCCATCTTAGGTTTCTCCATCATGAAGACACGCCGCAGTGCACATCCGGCCTTTTTCTCCATGCCTCAAAGCATCTCCTCTGTGTGGTGTCTGGTAATAAGGGCTTAATCGCGATCGAACATCTGGACAGTCTGGGCTTAGCTAGTGTCTCGCTGTGGGAGTAACGATATAATTTGTGTGTTTTCCCAGGGCAGCAAGGAGCTGACGAGCAGCGGCACCGACGTCAAGGATCCCATGGCGTTTCCCGACTCCCTGTCCTTCGTCAACCTTCAACAGAACGCTCAGCGAGTGGGCTTCCTTCTCAAGTACGAGCCTGGGTTCTTTAGAAAGTTGTTGGGGCGTTCGTGGAAGCGGAAGTACTGCATTCTGTCCGGATGTCATTTTTACTTCTTCAAAAATAAGGTATCGTCACAAAAGTACAACGTCGTTCTTGTCAAGTTTGATCAGCATGCTTGGACGTTCCGCTTGACTACGAAAAGAACAGCGTCGGCAAATGCGATAATAATTACACCTTTTTTTATTGAAGATCAAAGTACATCCATTAAAGCGTGTTGATTTTAGCCGAGCGACCGATGTAACAAGTTTGAATTTTTCTTTGTGTTTTCGCAGAAAGGCACTGGTGGTGAAAAGAGTAATGGGGTCCTCAACCTGCGCTTTTTCGACCGCTGCTGCATTCCCACGGAACACTTCACCAATCTACCCAACGCTTTCTCCTTGTCCTGTAGCAGCGATCTCAGTCAGAAGCACGACATAGTTTTTCAGGTTCGTAGTCCGAGCTGTGGAATTGGGAGCTGAGGGAAGTGGCGCTGGCTTTCTGCGAATAACAACGGGAATGTGCGGCACTTGTGATGGCGATCTGGTTCACTTCAGTTGCCCAGCTCCTGTCAGTTAACTTTTGCCCTTTTTCCACAAAAGTTAATTGACAGGGCCGTGCAGGGCACCAACCTGTTGGAAGTTTTCGTAGAAAAATGGCTGAACTGGATTACTGTACGTAAGGAAATTCAGCATTATTTGAGACTTTGACTGCTGTAGAATGTAAACAACTTCCGAGCAAGCTCTTTCGCACGTTGTAGAACATTAACCGTTACTGTGTGGTGTGTAATTATGACTGTGTGATGTTGATTGTATAGGCGGACACTAGTGAGGAACAACAGCGATGGATGAAAGACATTCAGCTGGTGATATTTCAGTGTCAAACTCAAGGTCGCAATGATGCTACTGGCACGCGTACAGCTAGTCGTACTGCCACTCCTGTCCTTCACCGATCAACCGAAAATATGCAACGACCAAGAAGCTCGAGTATTCCGGTAGGTTTCGTGTGTCATAAACGAGAGCGCATTTTACTCTGAAGCTCATTAGATGGTGTGAAATGATACCACGCATTGACTGTCACATCAAACCGACCTGTGACCAAAGTCAATTGCTTCTTCCTGAAAACAAGAGCTCAGCATCCTTGCCTGTCGCTCGACGCTCCCCAATCACAACCGACAAAATTTCGCCGAAATTTTTCAATAATGAAACTCACGCAAACAAAGTCGGCAAGATCGCTTTTCCAAGTGGCGCATGCTGCTGGCCACTAACACAAAAAATGTGCGCCACTTGAGAAGACAGTCTTGTATAGTTTGTTTACCGAGCTCCCAAGTATCAACCTAGATACCACATTTTGTTTCAGAAGTCCTCACACGTCGAACATCCGAGAATCTCTCCGGATGAAGGACTCGTCGAAGACTCTGACGTTCTCGCTGATGGTTCTCAGGTCGCCAGATCGGATTCTCGGGACGCCGCCAAGCCAGACCTAATTCCTCGAATGACGTCTTACAATCAGGTTAGTGCGTATAAATTCCACTGAGAAACTGCCGCTTGGTCGCAAGCGTAATTGAAAAATCGGCTTCTCGAGAGCTCGGAACTAGGTTGACATACAAACTCTCAAATCTAGCAAGTTTACCCGCCCAGATAAAACATCCGGACTTGTTAGTAAATGAGCGCATATTTTTCAGTAGCTTGTTTGTTGAAACTTTTTTTCCCCGCGTGCTCGTTTGGGCATGCCTCAGTTGCCGCCAGTGTTTTTCCTGCCAGAGCTTGGTGTTGATGGCTTCGCCCCTGCTGGATGTGAAAGAAAGAAACATGACACAAAATTAATACTTTTTCCATGCTCTAATGGCTCTGTTTACTCCATTGCAGGTTGTTAGCGAGCTGCAGTCGAAGATGCACACTCGTCCATTGAGCGGCGCAGCTGTTGGTCGTGAAGACTCTGCACCTGTTTCACCGCCGCACCGTCGTCTTGGCTCTGTGACTTCAGAAGATCGTTCCGCATCTCAGATGGTCTCTTCATCGTCTCCGGTCTACGAAACGTCCGGTTCGGCCTCCATTAGTTCATACGAGAACACCAGCAGCGAAGACACGACCATCGTACCGCCGCCGTTCTCCTACATTACGCCCGTAAAGGTTTCCTACGAGTCCCCGAAGGACCTCGACTCTCAGTTGGACAGCGTGTTGAAGATGATGGAAGACCTTTCGAGCAACGACAGCGGAAGTGATGTCGGACCTAAGAGTGATCGTTCCGAGTATGCGGTTCCTTTCAAGACGGAACATAATGGTCCGATGGTCGCACCGAAGCCGAAACGCGAGCTGTACGAAGCCTTGCTTCCTACCCATGGTGCTTACAGAGTTAGCCCCGTTGTTAATGTCTCGGGCTGAGCTTGAACAGCAGGCGGATCTTGCTAATTTTCGTAGCTATATCCGACATACTCTCATACCGAAGGCACGGAAGTCTCATGTGATTTTACGTCCTAGTAGCGGCAAAGCGAGTACGAACATTGAGGTTTTACACAGAGGTTTGTTCTGGCTTTTTGAGCGATCATTTGTCAAACGGATATTTTAGATATGTCATATGTGCACAGACATGTTGTCACAAGATGATTGTTTTTCAGATCATTCTATGGTTTGCAGTTTTCCCGTTCGATAATCTGGGACTTTGTCTCTCGAAATCCATGAATTTTGTCTGATGTTATCCACTTCCGGGTCGCTCATGCGGCTATGACATGTTCACGCTGTAATGTCACACCTCTTATATACTAAGCTAGTATGACAAACTGGGTGTGGTCAGGATCGTGGTTGGTGGACGCGCCCTCCTTCGCCTTACATACTGACGGTTTGACCGTCTTTGTTTGGGTAATCTCTGCCAAGGCAATTTCTCAGTCTCCCACTCTCCAGCTGTTTCAGTTCCATCACATTGTTAATGCCTAAAAGCAGGCAGGTGGATCCGCGCTCCCATTCTTCTCACCATCTTGTGAGAGAAGAGGCATTCCGTCTGACTGCTCATTCGACCCTCACTCTGCCGCATGCGTAAAAATTGAGCATTCTACGCTGCAGTTTGTTTCTTCTTGCAGGAATAAGCCGGAAGTCCAACCTGAAGCGATCGCTAGCCACCACGCCGGAAGCGAACTACTGCAATGGTGGATTTCCTCGCGTGTCCAGAATCCGCTAGTCCCGTTCTCAATGAGGGCCACAAGTCGGACGCTGCCGTTCCTGTACAACAGGTCAATGTCTGTCGATCACCACTGGTTGATAAAGGAGCATTAACCTACTTCTCCAACTTCCGTCGTCGTGAAGTTCGATATAACTCCGTAAGTGGGCTCATCATCGGCCTTGCTATCTGTTGTTTAATCTTCGTTACGATGTTGTGGATTCCTGTGCATATTTGTGAACTCGGTTTTGCGGAAAAGTGATGCATAGACTCTGGGTGACTGCATTGAAACTTTAATATATGTGAATATAAGTTTCCTAGTCAAATTCTGAATATTTCTTTGGACTTTTTCTCAGTGTAAGGAACTGGGATCTGGAGCTTTCGGGACCGTCTACAAATGCAGAGAGATTGACGATGAAGCCGCGGAAACAGTAGCCATCAAGTACATTCGCATTACGGACGCGGTGGACGGGATTCCGCAATGGGCACTACGGGAGATCGCTTTGCTTCGACGCTGCTCTTCGCGCCATCCAAACATTGTCAGGTACCTTACCCTTTACGTAAAGTTCTGCATGATCTAGGCGCGGCTCGTGGGAGACAACAACAGATTATACCGCCGAATGGCGGTCTAAATGTTTTGTTAAAGCGGCGGGCTTAGAGGGAGATATGAGTGGCGCCAAGTGTCATTCGGTGAACTCTATGCTCTTATCGTGATTACTAATAACGCGTGCTATCATCAAAATCGAGGGTCTGTGGACCCTTTGGTATTCCTTTGTTTGCAGAATGAAACCGCTTATAGGCTTATCAATGTCAACAATTTTTTCCTGCGGTTTGTCGGATGAATGTTTAACTGGACCATGGTAGCTATAAATAACCATAACACTGATTGCCCATACCTCTTTGTAGTCTGGTGGACATGTACTGCAGACATGTGGATCGCCGGTGCGATATTCACTTGGTTCTCGAGTATTGCGACATGGACCTGAAGGAGTACATACGTTCGGTGTCCCGCAATAACGGTGTACCTGGCTTGCCTCCTGGTCAAATTAAGGTATGGACCGGAAGTGCAAATGACACCCTCATTAGCATGATCTGAATGTCTTGTTTTGTTTTGTAGGAAGTTTTGTATCAGATGCTTCGTGGTCTGGACTTTCTGCATATTCTGGCGGTGGCACACAGAGATATCAAGCCCCAGAACGTCCTCGTGAAGAATGGTATTGTTAAGATAGCGGACTTCGGACTGGGTAAAATCATGTTTGAGAAGGCTGCCGTGTCTCTCGAAGTAAGGCTCAAGCGCTGAATAAATAGCGAGCTCTGAGATCCTCGTTGTGCTTTTCGTTATCTTGAAGAGCTCGAATACAATGCACTGATCATCTTTCTTGTTTCATCCTGCAGGTAGTAACGTTGCACTATAGGCCGCCGGAAGTGCTGCTGAATGTGAACTACTCACTCGCTGTAGACATCTGGAGTATCGGCTGCATCTTCGGAGAACTATGCGATAATCGAGTGATGCTCGGTGGATCGTGCGAGATGGAGCAACTCAAAACTATATTCAGGTGACTTTCGAATTTCCCAAGGTCGACATCTGACAGCTGAGACAAACACTTCACTTCGAATCGAATTTCGACATGAGCTAGAAATTCATATTGTCAATTGGCCCTACTAAAACTGAAAGCTTTTGTAGATTCCTTGGACTACCTCAGGAAAGCGACTGGCCCGGAAGTTGTGCGGTAACAAGGGACTTCTTTCGAGCTTTGGACGACTGCTCAAGAGGGTTTCTGGAACGGTATCAAAAGCACATTGGAGACAGAGGACTCGATCTACTAAAGGTAAGCCTTCTCGGTCACTCAAACATGTCAGCTGACAGTAACCTAACTTAGGCATTCTATGGTCTCGGATTCCAGCGGATGCTAAGGTTTAACCCCGGACACCGGGTGACCAGCTACGACGCCTTGAAGCACAACTACTTCGAAGGACACATCAGCCCAGTGCCCTACGACACGGAACCTACTGTCAAGACCGAGAAGGTTGTGGCGCTTCTATCTCATGAAATGAATAACATCAAGACGCAGTGACTCGTCCGAGGTGACTAGAGACTACCTAGCTGCAAATTTTCTCGGATGCCTGCTCTCCGATCTCACAAAAGACTCTCACCATTGCTCAGCTATGTTCCATCTTTTTCCCCAAAACCCGCAGCATAACCAGCTCTATCTTTGCTTCTATCAAAGTAAACTTTCTCCTTTCGGTCCTGAAAGTTGTCTCATTTGAGTCGTTTCTACCATATACTACTGTATTTGCTGTTTATTGTATTGTAATGAAGTTATTAGTTTTCCGCATGTTGGGTACGAGTATATGCGTTGTCTGGTCCGTAAATTTAAATTTCAAGTTCAGTTTTCAGTTCCTGAACAAGTGACTACCAGAGAATTTTATTCTCCCAGAAAATAATAGCCCACGATCGCTCAAACACGTCAAATCGACAGGTAAATGTACATCAAAAGAAACCCACAATGTTAAAAGCACCATCAGTTCAGGACCGAAAGTATCTTATCATCATAAATTTTTGTTAACCTTCAACCGACTTAATGATGTCCATGTCCGTGTCCATGTCCATCGACTGGCGCATCAGGATCGTGCCAATGGTAGAAATCGGGATTTATTTTCGTAACGTAGTACTTCTGAGCCAAATAGAGCAGTCCACCGATGATGAGGCCAGGGATGAAGCCACGGCCGTAGGTATTCCTGAATCTGCCCCATGGAGTCAAGAAACGTGGATGGTATCTCCAAACTTCATTTCTGCAACGGTACAACGCCATTTAGCTGTAGCAAGCAAGCCTCTGTCAAAGAGGGATGGCCTACCTTAACCATGGATCCTTTAGTCCATGCGCCGCGAGACGCTCCTGAACCCTCACCAGCTCCGGTATGCGTTCCCATCTGTAGATTTTATAGCTGGGAATCTTTGGTAAGTGGCTTCCGCCCATCGCCTATCGCTACAAGGGAGCAAACACATGTTAGTACTGTTATCGAGACAGAAAGTGAATGGGGGGTAAGGAGACAGGGACTAACCTGGAACCTGCTATGTGCCCGTCACGGCGTCACCAATCCTACCGATCCGGAGTTTCCACTGCAGACGCCTCGAGCTTCTCCCAAGCCTCGGCCTCTACGGAGCTTGCTTTCTCATCAATGGTAAACGCTGATATTGTCGTAAAAGAAAGTCAAGAAACATAATTGAGCAGTGGGCAGAGTAGATCCATATGGAGCGGGGTATGAAATTAAAGAATATACGTAGACGACCAATGAAAGCAAAGAATTCCTAACTTTAACAGTTTTTATTGGCCGATTACAGGCGATTTTCATTTCGTTCCCACTCCATACTTCTCAAACTAGCCCCGCCTTACTGATCTACTCTGCCCACTGCTCAATTATAGCTTTGTCAGCCAAGAAGCTGGATGGTGAGCCAATCAGAGTTAGCGTTTCAATCAACGGCCTCAAGTATGGTATCCCCTCTAGCCCAGGACCCAGGTGGCTGGTTACTGGTGGTAAAGACCCGGGCCTAGCTCCTGGAGTTTCGGCCGGATACACCCGGGGCTTGTACGTCACTGCGGACAGCTCGGCTTGAAATGTATTTTGTATTTTCTTCACAGACGCGTCTCTGTATCGTTCAAGGCTAGGTTGAAGAAATCTTGTCCGTCGTCATGCTCCAGCGAGATAGACGAGTGTTCTTCATATCGACGCGTTATCGAGCGGGAGCTTCGGAACATGGAGCGACTTCGAGACAAGATGAAACCAGCCGATATAGACTATAGAGTAAGTGTGGTGAAACATTTGATGGTTACATGGGTTGTCAATTGTCACTGTCAGCAGTGTTTACAGATTTGGTCCGCTAATCTTCTGCTTCGATGAGCACCTGCGGCTGCCTCAAGAGAACCATCATTCGTTTTAGAGTTTCCCCTGTCGACAATTTTGTCTCAAAGATCCGCTAATTTGACGTTACACTGTCGGTAAGTAGCTGCCGGAAAGCCATGTTCAAACAGTGACCACATCTGTGGGTCGGCGAGTTCTCGGCGAAGCAGCGGTGTCGACGATCAAGTAAGTGCTTACACTTTTAACTGTCCATATTCGAGATGCAAATGAGCACGTTACGAAAGGTGGGGTTTGACAACTTCTTAAAAGCTAAGATCATTGCTAATAAGCCGCTTATTAATCGACCTGATTTTGGATTTGCGGGAAGTTGCACGTCGAAAGTTTCTCTTAAAATTTTCAATCATTTCACCCAGTTTCTACCGCTTCACCTGGCACTGAATTTTACCACGATGGGTCTGATAAAGTTTTTTTATGCAGATAAGTTGCTCCTTCTTCTTTCGCTGTGTGTATGCTGGACTTCCGCCGCGACGGAAGAATCGGGAAATTCGACAAGGACCTCACACCGAAGTTCCGCAGCTTCCACTGCCCAGGAAGACATAATCCCCTCTCCTCGACAACTTAATCTCAGCCCCGGCTTCAACAAGTTGGTAGATTATTCTTTCGTATTCTTAATGTTTCAAAAATCACAGAAACTCCATTCCATTTCAGCTGTATTCTTTTACACATATTTCAGACGTTATTTGTGTCTTGTTTAGCCTCAGGTTCGCCAATGACCCGAGCTTTGGACAAAACTCGCAGTTTGGGTTCCAAGGGTGAGTTCATACTTCTTCATGTCACTCCTTGATCTTGTGAAGCTGCCGCATTATGTTGCACAACACGTTAGCTACAGGTAAAGGGTTAGTAAGGGCGTTTGAATGGTTTGCACCTTGGAGATAGAGCAGCAACCTGATGTCTCACGACTGCTCATGGAACACCGCGGCTGTACTGTAATACTTTCTGATATCTCATAGGGCTGGGTTTGGAGGACAGAATGGATTTAGTCCAATTTCCGTACCCTACTCAAGGCCTGACTGTCTGGGGCATCCACCTGGAATGTATGGATCTCCTACGTACGGCTGTCAGGTACGAACAGGAACTTTCTTTTTTTGATACAAGCCCGAACGTATCAAATAATTACCAACCAGCCTAAAGTCATTGAAACAGAAAACTCTGAGGTCTTCAATATTTTCATCGATTTTTTTAGGTTTTCTTCATCTGCCAGAGCGATGGACGTCTGGACCCAATGCCTTGTCCACAAGGAACTCGTTTTAACAATTATTTGGGTAAGAGCACTTACAGCACCCGAAATACCAGGATCAGTGTTCCTCATTCATCTGACCTATGTATTTAGGTGTTTGTGACTGGCCTTCGAAGGTGAGTAGATGAAGAGCTTTTCCTTTCCGATTCGCCGTGTAATGTCGGCTTGGGTTCGCTGACGTTGTGGTCATAGGTGGATGCGAATTGCAACCCAATCTACAGCGAAAACTACGAGCGTTATGGAGCATTAGCGACGCTCTACGGAAGTGACCCGCTGAACTCCCAGTACTTGCAGTTTTCCCAGTTTCAACAACCGGGATACGGTGCACGAAATGTACCGCAGCAACAGTTCCCGAGGTACTCCGGTGGCGCCCAATCGTTTCGGAGCTCCTTCGGGAAATAAAGGCTGTTTCCGTGGGGCGGTAAACTGTATGCTCAGGTTCGAATTTTATATGTTCCATTTTGCACGTCTTTTTGTACTTTTCCCCGCCGTATGACTTGAGAGGACGTACAGTACCCTCGTGCGTACACATGTATGTGTCTCTTGGTGGTAAACAGTAAACACCGAATATTGCATGTTTACAAATGAAGATGTGGTGTCACTTTTGACACCCTTAGTGGTCAACACGTTGGTGACTTCTGACACATGGGTCAATCAGACTAAACACAAATTGTGGTATCACCCAACTTCTCAGCAGGTGGGAACAAATCACAGTGTCCCAAAACACGACACAGGTTACTCAAATAACGATCACTCCACTTATGAATTCCAGGTGGGTACTCTAGATGTGCGTGGTGACTTCATAGGACGCTAGGGCTGAAAATATAAGCGAAGAGTTCGGAGCTAACACATTTTTAGTCTGTTAACCAACCACCATGTGTATCTAACACCGGACTAGGATTTTTAATTAAGTAGTAAGATCAGTTTCCTCAAGCTTCACCCACGTTAATCGGTCCTTTCCGTCCACCTACAACCGACCGTCGGTCCCTGCGTCCACGGACACTTTATGCATATGGTGGCCAGCTCTCGGTATCCGTCAGTGAGAGTAATGACTGATATAAAATATCCGTATTCCACAATGCGATCGCATCGCTGAATTTTACTCGATTCTCTTCCTGAAGCTTTTTTCGCGAGTTGAATATCTATCATCTTGCTACCGGAAGGTTTCTGTGTTTGCACCGGCATATCGGTTCTACGATGCGAAGAGCTACATTCGTTTTGATGCTCATTACGGCGGTTTTGATTCCCTTGTCTTTCTGCGGAAAAATGTCGAGTCGGAGGAGACCCCATCCATCAAGGCGGAAGCCTTCGAGCATGGAAGTCTCCGATTCAAATCTGATACAAGAAAGGTAAGTCGAAAGCGCCCAGTTTTTGTCGTGTTAAAGGATCTTCTGTAAAAGGCAGTATGGCAAAATTTTTTGCAGTGTTCCATCGTACGAAACGTACGAGTATCTATCCAAGTACTACAGTTTCTCATGTGCACCGCTGCGGAAAACAGGCTACTACGGCGACCCGCTTTATGACTGCCGGATTTTCCATGTGTGCCATCTCTCCGGTCAAGCGACGTTCTTCTGTCCCGCTCTCACAAAGTTCAACAATTACCTGCAAATTTGTGACTGGGAGCAGAAGGTAAATTTGACAACAACTCTTTCAAATTTGGCTCAAACCGGAAAAGCGAGAATCTTATCGGATTAATTCATTTTACAGATAGACAAGAACTGCGAACCATACCCTATGACGGAAGAACCCGAGCACGATCGATTTTTAAACTACCACCCAATCGACCATTATCCTCTTTCACCAGTTCCGCTCACTGTGAAGTACGTCCCAGCTCCGCAGTACGTTTCTGTGACAAGCGAGGAGCAACACTACCGCAACAAGTACAAGGAAGTCCAAGAATACTACGGACCATTCAAGAACCGAGCACCTAGAAATCCGAAAGCATCTCTGATGTTGCTTCCGCAGCCACTCTTCAACTACGTCAACGGGAACCCGAGATACAATGGAAAAGAGTTCTACCAGGAAGATGAGAAGAGCAAAGCCAGTCAAGAAGTCACGCCATCCCCAACCGCCCGAACAGCCACCGAAGAAGACAAGGCTGCCGAAAGCAAGCAATCAAAGTACGGAAACCAGCAAACTGTTATTCAAATTCCCCCTGCCAACAACCTCCAACTTTTACAGACAAGTTCAAGCGGACACCGCGGGCTTACAGAAGGGAAAAGTGTTGCTGCTGTCGCTGCCGCTGAAAGATGGAAAAGTCGTCCGACAGAAGTGGATTCTAACTTGATGAAACTAAAGACCGCGGAAGTGGGCTTCGAAGACGGCTCTATCATTGAACTGTGGATCCCGACAAAAGTCAAGAGAATCAGCACGCGCTGAGTACCATTTCTCTCGAATAAGTCATTATGAGTATTTTGAGAGAGTAAGTTATTAAGGTGGACATTCGCGTTGGTTTTTGGTACAGTAAAACAATAAGTTAACTTAATTATTTATCCATGAGTTAATTATACGTTTAGGATGCGGCTTTCAGTAGAGCCTTGTGTTAGGTCGCGATCGGACATAATTGATGAAGTCCTGAGAGTCGGTGTTCTGGACCGTCAGAGGTCGCTTTTTTCGAGGAATATAGCGTTCTTTGTAAGGATGGCGATCGAAGCGCATGTGAAATCGAGGATGTAGTCGGCGGAAGGGCGTATTCTTTAGTGGGGTAAAGTGTGGAGGTAGAATACGGTAGGGTACTTGTTGGTGCTCTGAAGGAATAACCGTCAGCGGGAACCAGTTAGGTTTGACTTCCTGTCGAGTTCGAATCTCGACCGGAGTGGGAGGAACGATGGAGATATCTAGGGAGAAGCTTTGATTCGGTGGCGTTGTCCATGGCTCCGCCACTTCCGGTACTTGCCCAAAGACCGGGATCTCTTTAGTTTCTCTTACTATAGCGGGCTCTTCCGGAACTGCCAAGCTTCCGACTTCCGACTTCGTGGTTGCAGTGGGACTCGACTTTCTCAACAGTGGCGAACAGAATTTGTCAACCTGTTGAACATAATTTACGTTATCAACGAATCAAGCGTCCCAAGCAGTGCCATCATGCGCGAGCCATGTAGGGCCGTGCAGTCTTTGGCAAACATTGGTTTAACAACTTTCGAGCCTTTATACTCAATATCTTGCGGATCAAGATGGCCATTTATTCGTACCTTTTCTGGCCAGTCGCATAGTCCATCGACGTTATTGAAGCGAAGTCCCTGCGGGCAGGGCAAAGTGTCTCCGCGACCATCCTTCTGACATACATGGTAAACCTTGCAACGATAATGTGGATTCCCGAAACTTCCGGCGCCGACGGAGGAGCAGAACTCGTTGACCGATATTATCTCCTCCACCTCCGCGGACCGAAGTGCTGCGCTAGTCGGAGGAGAAGAGACTTCTTTCCTTACAGACGGCTGGACTGAATGACTCTGCAGCTTCCTGGAGACAGATTCAAGCCTGGTAAGTGGCTCGATGAACCTCTTATATGTTTTGGAGACGTGGACCAACGTACCTTTTCACTAGGTTCTCGCCGGCAGCCGTGGGCATCCGATCGGTGGACCAAGTTCTTCCTCCGCTTGGAGATTTAGAAGCAGGCGATCCAAGCACACTCCATCCAGCGGACATCTGGATCCAGGCTGTGATGGAAAAGACTATGAAAAACGTCGATCCAGTTTCAGCACCATGCATTTCGAAACATCTCCGGATAAGCTGCAACTCGTAACCTGATCGATGCGAACGCTGATGTTGGCTTCCAGAGCTGCAATAAACTATCGAGGACTAGACGTTTTCCTAGAGTTGCGTGAGAAATCGCTGCTGTCTGCCCTTGGTATTGATGGAGCTACTCCCACTTCCGGTCAGTGAAAACGCAGGTGAGTTACGCCCGCCTTTGGACCACTGTTCAAGTCCGCAGGTGATCAGACTTTGTCAAGTCTCGTAGAGACTCTAAATACTTTGAGTTGAGCCTTGAACTTTTGCGTTTTCGAAGAGCTGGTTCGACGGAACTGAAGACGGTCCCTGGAAAATGTATACGACGCGTGACGGACTGCCGGTGACTCGAACAGGTCGTCGAACAATACCAGTGTGGTACCAGACGACCATTGTGTCTGAAATCATTCTCTTGTTAAAGCTATACAGCTCTCAAGACAATGTCCTTGACCAAGGTCTGTGATCCAGATATCCAGCATCACCCATCCATACCGCGCCGATAGGCCGTTGTAAATCCATTCCGTGGTATGTGTTATATGGTACCATCGTGATACTGCGACAGGTGGCCGTCATTAGAGTGTCTCTGTATCGAAAGAGACTCTTCATTAGCATGCTTGAAATCGATTATATTCACCTACATGATTACTCAGTTTGCATAAACGTTCGAGAGTATGTAGGTGGGCACTCTGTACCGTCTCGTACGTGGCACTACCTGCCCCACCTCCTAAAGTCAGAAATCTCAGTTAATCGCTGATGAAATGGTTTTATGGGCGGAGAATTCAAAAGATGCGAAGCTGAGGGATCGAAAGTGATGAAATGTTTTCGACGAAACTTACTAATTACAAACCATCAAGAATGATTAATTTCTTTTGATCTGACGCTTTCCTGCCGTGGGCGACTCTCACGCGGTGCATTAACTTGTCTTGCAAACTTTGTTTATCGGCCTGCCGATGAAACGTTGTGAAATATCATTATAATATGATGGTGACTAGCTGTCCGTCTTCCGCTTCCGCACAGCGAGCCATTGCTAAACAAGACATATGTGAGCGAGCATGGTTCGACTAGTTCCACTACATGTCATCGTATGCGAGATAGACTTTGCCCTATTATCCGCGAAGATTAAAATTTACTTCCAACTTCGGACCGCTGAAGTTTGCAGTAGAAAACTGATGTAAACGATAATTTTAGTGGTCGTCTGAGACAAATCGGATTTTTTTTCTGGACAGCGGTCTTTTGCGTGTGCAACCTTCGCTTGAAGCGAAGTATCGTTGTTTTATGTTATTAGGATGGCGTCATCCATTTAAATTTTTGCTTTCGATCATAACGATCAACGACCCGGAGCTTCGTCCCACGATCGGCATTGAACTACACAATGATCCCGCGCACACTGGGCTTCAAATTCCCATTTGCGTCTCTTCTATTTGTTGCGTCGAACTTTCTTCCATTTGTCTCAAGTACATGGCGATATTATTACCCTATATCATACGCCACCGTAAGCAAATTTTATGCATGAATATTAGTGTTTGATCGTGATCAGTATTGATGGAAAACTTCTAAACTCGATCCGCTTTCTTGTGTTGCAGGGGGATAGCATGTTCGGGACATCCCACATGCACGGAGGGACTAACTTACCTTTCCGGAAGTGGCAAATTGGTAAGGATCCAACGACGCCAGCTTGAATGGTCCCTTCCGCTGTGATCTAGTGCAAAAGTACACACTTTGTCTATAGAATGTCTAGATGGAGAAGCGCTGATCGGGACCCAGGACTGGACAAACGATTACGAAAGAATAGAAGCCATATACTGCAAGTTTATGTTCCCCAATAAACCCCCGTCTATGGGAGTGTATCCTTACTATCCATACTGCTACGTGAAAAATTACACCGCTGATCCATTTTGCTTCGATCGAGCAAACCATACGCGGACAGTTGACACGTTCATTACAGGTAATCGTAGCACCCGCGGGCACCACTCACACTCCGCTACGCTGAGACCTGTACCAGCGAACCTTGAAATCAACTAGTATTATTTCCCGAGTAGGATTATGGGACGACGATCAGCAGTTCCTGGTTTGGCGAATACCTTTCGACGACACCATGCTGTACAAATGCTGTCGAGTTCCTGGTGGGTACTACATCGACTACGTCTCCTGTTACTACATGCCGACCCACGACAACTACTGGGAATACTACGACTCCACCCAACAGAACATTGTCCAGTGTGGGACCGGATATGTTATGACCGGCATCGCCAAGAAGATCAACCCGACTTCGAGGGTGTACAACCTGGAGTGGTTGCAGTGTTGCCGCCTAGGTTTTGGTCCACCACAGTATGAGACGCCACCTGTAGTGTACAGCAGCTCCAACAGTCCGACATACCAAGCACGAAGTAACATCCGCCCGACGGAAGTAACGCCGGAGTATAAACCACAGTACCGAGCCATGGCTCCTGAGAACGACTGTGGTGGCACGAAGCCGGGACTGTCTTCGGACTCTATCAGTGCTTCACTGACGGGGTCGACCGTACCGAATGGCTGCAGTTCAAGGTATCGAAGGAAGAGAGCGGCGCGACCGGCGGACGAGGAAGAAGACCACCACAACGATGTTGGGTACCAGTGGTTTCCCAAGTCAGCGTTCCATGATTACTATCTAGAGCTGGCTTCCGATGGAAATGTAGCGGCAATACAGTATGATGTGTAAACTCCGAGAACTGTTCCAGGCTTTCTGCTCGACTTGTGGAAAGTCGGCAAAGAAGATGTGCGACTTTCGACAACCTACATACACTTAGCATAGATCTTACTACGACTAGCTGGTATGCATTTTCACGCAAGTTGTGTAACATTGTATTGCCAATCTGCTTCGTATCGTCGATAAATAAACAGGAGCGAAAATGTTCAGGAGACTGACTAGTGCCCAACCGACTCACCGGGCTCACCCTACCGTTCAATACTGCAAACCGAAAGCAATTGTAAATAATATTAGAAAATTAAGTTACGCCGCAAGAAGATTTTCATCGTTGTTCTGGCTTGCTTTCATCGACAGGGATCTCTGTCAAGAGAGGTTCTTCGCCTGCAACTGCCTTTCCGTCGATGGTTATGCCATATATCGGACGCGACTTCTCTTTGTTTAAACTTAGAGTTCTTGTCCTTTTCGAAAACCTTTCGGCGGCTGCATAGGACATTCCGTTTCCGCTCATGTACGGTCCAGCTCCGAAAGCATATTGATACGGTTCGCGCTTCGGGGACTCTACGGTGTACCGCACCGGATTGCAGTATTCGTCCACCTAATACACGGAAACTTCAAACTTCATGATTATGATGTTCTAGATTCATCGAATGCATAGATCGATACTTACCGCTGCTGGCCAGTCACAAACTCCTATGAGAAATCAGAAACTTTAATTGTGTTGCCTCGAACCTACTGCATTCGATGAACGGTAAAACGCACCCAGGTAGTTGTTGAATCGGAGACTGGCCGGACAGTCAAATTTATCGAATCTGCCGTCGGCTTGACAAACATGGAAGACTTTGCAGTAAAGGTCTGGGTTCCCGAAGGACCCTGGCGGCTTTCCGTAACAGTTCAGGGTTTTGTACTGTACTTTAGGGCGGATAATCGCGTATCTGGGCGGTTCGTCATCGTAGTGTTCCTCCCTACCGCGAAAACATCTTTTAGACTCTATCTAACCGAAAAAGGAATTTCGAATTTTTCCCAAGCTTGGCTCAAAGATTCAGGGCATCCTTAATTTCTGAAACTAGTTAACTAAGGTTATCGGACTTACGGTTGAGAAAAATATCCGTGTCTGCTGGCAGCAGCCATGAACGATGAAGTTCTCTTGGCGGATCCTCTTCTCTTCGGAACGATAACGGGAATCTTGGGCTTTGTTTTAGGAATGTGAAGTTTGTCGGGTTCTGGTAATGCGGAAGTATGGGCCAGCCGGGCAAGTCCTTTGCTCAGCAAGCTCTTCCTAATACTAGCAATGCGCTTGTTATTCCGCCGCAAATGCGCAGCCCAGGTATTCTGTCCCGTAGTTTCCCATATGTAAAGCAGGACGAGCAATAACGGATACCTTACTTCCATATTGAAAAATGATAAAACAAAAAGCTGTATCGGTACATCAGCCAGAATAGGTTTTACCTTGTCAATCTCCGTTCAGATCGAACAGGAAACATGATGACAGACTAAATGGGAAGATAAGACTACGCTTCGTAGTTTACTTAGTGGCCATATTTACAGCGTACCAGCATGAGACTACCAAGCCACGGCACTCAGAAATTGAAATTAATTAGTCGTTCGCTCGGTGGATATGAGCGTCTCGCAAAACTACGACCACGAACGAGCCGGCTCGTATTGTAATGCGTCTAGCCGCCCTAACTATGAAGTCTTCAGGTCTTTCAGGATGCCACACTTCCGGTTTGTGATGTTCTGATAATGAGCATAGAGCTCTTTGTTAAGCGTTTGCACGTGACAATGAATTCGACAAAGTACGAGCGGAAGTGAGTGTACAGTGAAAGTTTACTTGATCTGTCAGCGCGTCATGGATCTCTTTACCCATCCCATAGACAGGGTTTTGACTCAAGTGTTGGACAACCACAATGCAGAACAAAGCCCTCCGTTGTACTTAGTGTTTAGCATCTTAACACGCTCATTCTCTAAATTAAGTAAAGTTCACACGGTCGAGCAGACAGAGATCCATAGATCGTCGTGTAAATCGTATATCACACAGCCACCGAGACCTCTTCCCGCTGCACGACCTCTTGTGTCTTTGGAAACTCGATAATAGGGACCTCAAGTGGACAGTGGTCGGTACTTGGCTTCTGCGTAAGGAAGGTACGGTGACTTGTTGTTCGGGTCGTAAATTTGGTCGTATCCTTCTCGATCAGGCGTCTTGTGAGGCTGAGCTTGCCGTCGAGGTTCTCCGCTGTTCCGCCCTTCCACTCTGCCAAGGTCTACTACGTGGATCGTAATCTCTTCTGTGGGCCTTTCAGGTTTGACGTAAACAGGTGGCACAGGAGGTGGTCGCATCGCATAATTTTTGGGTAGTCCATTTTTCGAGGGAGAATCCGCCGTATCGGCGACCTTGATGATAGGGTCGAAGGGCAGTGGAAGAACCAGAGTCTCACCTTTCGACAGTTCTACGGGGTTGCATCTTTCGTCTACCATCCTACCACAATCCACTTCCATTACGAGTAATTAGAAGGAACAGGTACAACGGCGCACAGAAAAAAAAGGATGAGTGTACACGTACCAATGCCAGTCGCAAAGTAGTAGCTGATTGTTGAATCTCGTAAATTCCGGACAGCGAAATTCATCCAGCCTGCCGTCGTCCTGGCACACAACGTAGTTTCTGCATTGAGTACGGGGGTCGCCAAAGTAGCCAGCTGGCTTTCCCGCACAGTCGCCTGTCTCATAGGTCAGATACGATGCATCTCCCGTCAACTCTGAGAAAGATTCCATCTGAGGCGCCAGTTCGGATTTCTGCGCTTGCCACACTTCCGTAGTGTTGTCCCCTTGCGGATCACTGTGAAAGTGCACAAAAGACACACAGCAGGACTTTTGACGCAGACCGACTTGCTACTTACTTGTGGAAACCTACGCCGCTGGCTGTAGCGATCACTTCCGTTTTGAGCTCTTCAGAGGTGACGTGCTGGACTGCGGCATCTGATATGGTACTAAATACTGAAACAAGTACAAGAAGGGACGAAAGAATGATGGTCATCTGTTCTCCAGCGTTCCCGTCATTAAGTCAAGAACACTCTTATCTGAAACAGCTTATCCGATCCAGCCGATCCAGCTGGAGTCGTCTTATTACGGAAACAGGACGCAGCAAGTTCAATATTGGATCTCCACCAGTCAAAGACCTTTAGATCGCAATACAAACTCGTAGTGCTAACAGTTTCACACTGCGCATATGTTGAAGACACTGTAATCCCTGATGGCATTGCCTTCTCGACAAAGCGGCTACTTATCAGCGCATATTTGCATTGTCCATCGAATCACTTGCTGTTTCTGCAAGCAGGAAACGGCAAAGTCCAACCCATCGTGGACCGCGGAAAAAGACGGTCCGCTTGCCGCTCCAGACGCTGTACCTGCACAGTCACGGATTGTCTACCCAGACTGGCTTTGGTCTACCGCATACCAAGAGAGCGGGACCACCGTTTGATCGAGACAAGCCTGGATGGTGTAATGCCCCGGAGAACCCGAAGCGTCGTCGCTGGGTGTTACCATGTACATCATGCAGCGTCCAGGGATCGTGAGGACAGCGAAAACTCGAGTAGGTCAAGTGGATATTATACAGTATCTCGGGATGACAACTTATACCATCCCGTATCGGGCTCGATCCCCGCCGACTTTTTACAATTGGCACGGGACTTCACTGTATTCCCCTTTTCTAATGTGGAGTGTCAGAATCTTGAATCTTACTTCTGTTCACCAAACAAGAAACCGGGGCTATGTTGCAAGGGGATGGGAACATAACCAGCCGTACGTAATAAGGTTAGTAAGTTAGAAGCTAAAACACGAACAGCGACCCAGGACAACGTTTGAGCATGTCAGCATGGAGTACGGCATCTGAGCAAAACGCTGACTCGAAAAACATTTCGGAGCTGGAAACCGATAAAGTAGCTTATCTTTGTCTTCCTTCATTAGAGTTATTTTCTCCGCCTATATTTCGAGGCACCGGATCCATAAGAGCTCTGTCCTGAGTTTGGTCCATACGCCATCAAGTTGTAAATTGGAGGCCGACTGTACCCGCTGCTTTTCCCGCCCGAATACCCATTGCCGCCACCTCCGCCATAGCCTCCACTTCCGCCACCGCCACCCCCTCCAGAATATCCACCATTACCTCCGTGACTCGAACCACCACCCTGCCCATAGTTCATCTGGCTGTGTCCGCCATAACCGCCACCACTGCTCTCCCCGTATCCCTGGGTGCCCCCGGAGTAACCTTCCAACCCACCGCTACCGCCGCCACCACCACCACCATAACCCGGGCTACCGTAGCTGCTGCCCATCGGTCTCTCATAGGTAATCACGGGTTGCTGGTAAGTGTTCGCACCATAGCTTCCTCCGCCGCTGCCACCGTAATTCCCACTTCCTCCACCTCCGTTTCCACCACCGCCATAACCTCCACCTCCATAGTTGTTACTTTCATAGTTGTAATTGTATTCTTCTTTGTAGAGCGGATTACAGTAAGCGTCAACCTGAAACACAAAACAGACCTCCAGTTGAAGACACAGATATAACTTGGGTTTTGAGAACCCGATCTTATATGGGCGGTCCATTGAGCAGCAACATTCTGTTTGATTTTCTACGTTGACGTGAGATTTCATCCCCAAAATTGAACTATACCTTGAAATGCCAGTCACAAACGGATAGATAGTTATTGAAGCGCGTGTATGGTGGACAGTAAAGTGTATCTAGTCTTCCATCGCTCTGGCAAACCTGCAAAAGAAGATCGTCCAATACATCTTAAACCGAAGGGTTCTTGCCACCGGAAGAGCTACTACGGCAAAGTCCAACTGACCTTGAAGGTTTTGCAGTCGTAATCCGCATCGCCGTAATATCCAGCAGGGCGTCCATAGCATCCACCGCTGGTTCCCGGTCCGTAGCCCGAATCATATCCGCCCGAACCACCTTGATAACCACCATAGCTGCTTCCGGCCTGCTGGTAGTTCGGCATATTCCCACTGGCGGAAGCTAATAGCGGTTCCGGCGGAACCATATTGGTCTTCTCCGCTGCCGAAGGGTGCGCGGCCTTCACCGAAACCACACCATGCTCGGGAATCAGCGGGCCACTTTGCCCGAATATCCCCGGGACAAAGTTCAGAGCGGCACACAGTACCAAAGGGAAGAACGTCATGGTGAGGCAAGAAACAGTCTCGAATGCCGACACTTTTTACTGCTGGACAACAATTCCCGCGGCTTCACAACGGCAATCGGCAATGGAGGCGAAAAGTCATGCCTTCACCGATTATTTAACAGGTCGTAATTGGGAATGATCTGGTCTTTAAACTATAAGTAGCCGCTCATAGCGACAATGGGACAAGAGGCCTTTATGTGTCAACGCATAAGCGATACACGGGCCGTGGCTCTTACACTTTATGAATTATAAATATGGCAAAGACACTACTTGACAACGTCTTGATCATAACTTGGGCTGATCCCACTGGTGGTCCGTCAGCCATCAAGTGGCTCCGTTGGTCCAACTCGACGCGTACCATCCGGTCCGGGAAGATGCACGACGTGCTCTGCGCTACCATCTGCAAAGCAGGTTCGCCTTTTACTCGGATTGGATTAGAAGCTGTTAGTATGTTGGAGTACCTTGCTACAGCGCCAGAAGATGCTTCAGCGTAATTAACCCACGGGTGTCTCCACTTGGTCACCAAAGCAATGGTCCGAGCCAACAGCTTCTGTTTAGTGCCACATCACATACAAGTCGAGCTCCACCACCTGTGTAAACACCAATAGTCAGGTTAATTTTAAGCGGAATATGTTATAAAATGCTTTCGCACCTGCTGGAAATTTGCAGTCATTGCTGGTCAGTAATCACTGCAGCGTGGGAGAATCCGTGAAACGAAGCACACACCGAGGCATCCTTCGGGCGCTGGAAACGACCGTACGCGTATTCTGTACGGTCTACCGATATGAGAGCAGAGCAGTATAATCCATCGGGCATCCGTCCCGTGCTCCTTAGTTGCCCGTTTCGTAACACGATTGCTAGATGGTCCAAGCAGCATACGAGCAGAAAACTTAGTATAAACGGGGATTTGATCAGAAATTCAGGACTCCCGAAATCAGAGCAGCACGAAAACAAATAAGGGGCAATGGCTGTTGGCGTCATGCCACAGCCACGATGTTGAGATGACCATTATTTCCAGGCGAGCCCTACGTGATAACGGGTGACCCTCTACGCTATCACCCACGGCTTGACATTTTCATTTGTTGGTTCGGTGCCGCTCTAACCATGGTGGGCCACGGGGAGAAAGGTCTGGCCTCATTGTGAACGAACACCCCAGGTTCTTCATAAAATGACGTCACGGAATGCGGGCTCCCATTGTCGCAGAGTTTTGGTTCCGTTTGACCAAATTTTGGGTTTACTGTATTTTCATTTTTGTCCTCTATTTTGAAATCTTCCTCTGTTGAAAGTTGATCTGTTTGCGCCGTGTTTTGAAGCCTTGGATTGCGGGAGCAAGCATCTGTTCTTCTGATTGTGGAATATGGATCGTGAAACAGCTCTAGCAGAGGTAGTGGAGCAGTATCAGCAGCTCAGGACTGAACCAGGCTTTGCAGGTGTGGACCGTATGGCTGACATCATCTTTGCTCTCATCTTTATCTAACAAAACCTGCTAGCCGTATTCCGTTGTTTTTAGTATTCGTCGATACCTGTTATGACAGTGGATTCAACCCGACGGACAATGATTTTGGAAACTTCGCACCGCTCAATGACGCGCTTGAAGGCTTCACTCCAGAAATCTTAACTCAACTAGCAGAATCGCTGTGTCAGTTGCTCACCTTCTCACCTACTCCGGAGGAACGAACGAATGATCGAAACAGAGAACGAAGTAAGTAGTAACTTTGCTTAACTGAGCTGAGTCGGAACCAAGATCATTTCCTCTTTTAGATGTGTTGGAAGTGTTGGACGAATCATCTGGAATGTCAAACGGGCTCAACGTCAAAGAGTTCGTTGCTGCCCTTGCCTTCTGCATCCTGACGGGACTGAAAGTAAGAGTTGAAAACACCCTGCTGAACTCACAGAAGAACAACGTATCGCTTTTTGTTGCCCACAGGCAAAGGAGAATAATGGAGTGGCTGCTCGAGGTGGTATCGCAGCTTCGGTATTCTTCCTACTGTGCACTGCAACGAATGGCAGTGTACCCGCTCGCCTTCATGGAGTGCTTGGGATATCGTCGATCTACATCAAACACATGTTCTCCAAAAGTGTGGACATGCTGTCGTTGCCCGATCTGTGGGAAACTCAGAAGTTTGTTGGAGGCAAGAAAGGACCGAAGAGACGAGCACACTTACAAGTAAACCTCGTAGTCTCAGGCAAATTTATTAATCTGATCTTCTAGATTGATAACTGCCAATTTAAATTGATATTTTATTTCAGGAAAGAACGCTCTTGAATGTGGACGAAGATCAGGAGCTTGTGGTTCAGACAGGTCTCCAATGGGAAGAAGCTGAATGCATGCTTCTCAAGGTACGTCCGCCGGAAGTAAGCATATATGCAGCTCTGGGAAGTTTCATTTATCTTGTTTAATTACAGGCGCTGGTCCTGTTCGTTCGAAATGCCGACTTGGATGCCTTTCCGTACCACCTGGCCCGTCCATGTCGGGCTGTGGCTGGTGTATGGAAGCGAGGTTTCGAAAACTTCCAGCCAACACTGGATGTCAGCTTGGACATTAGCGACGTCTTGAAACGAGGCATGCGAAAGGAGTTAGTGGGGAAATTCTTCTCGCTGGTTGTATCCAACGCGCAGAAGAACTACACCGATAATGTGGAAGTGGTACGTATGAAAACTGCTACTTTCGTGCTCATGCTTTTCTATTTCTTTTTTCTACCTGTAACAACGCTATGCGCTATACGGTACAGTATCTGATATACTGTGATTCAGCCACTCGAAAGTTATTGCATTCATCTGGCAGGTATTGTGGTCGTTGGAGCCAGGACTTTTACGGCTGACTGATGCCTTGGGTATGCTCATACCATCTATCCGCTAGTCTTTTTGCTCTCTCTTTTCTTTCCCATAATTGCAATGTCTATCATGCGTGCGTTCACAGGTACTTACGCCGCTGTTCCTCCGAAGAAAGTACAAGAATATAGCAACAATGTTGCTGGCTTCTGCCTCAAAATCATCCAGAAGTTCGCTGAGGATGAGACCTGCGACGATGTCCTCGAAAGATTCATGCATGACGTATTTGCCAACACACCGGACATGGCAGAGTACCGACGTTACTCAGCCAAGGTAAATTATCCCGAGCTTTCTTTCCTACTGTCTCTTGAAACTCTGCTGCAGATGAGTTATGGGAAATGATTGGAACTAGACCTTTTCCTAAAACGGTGTGGCTGCCACGCACACGTTCAGCCAATAACAATGGAAATGCCCGCCACTTGAGATAACGCTCTGTTGTCTTCCGGGATTCTTCCCACTTTTCGTACAGCCAATAAATAGATCGTTGGCTAACCGATTTCTTCATTGTAGCTCTTTGTTTCGTTCCTGTCGGTAATGAAACCTGGGTTGCGACAGAATGTGACTCAGTGGCTAGCGGAAGAGTCGGATGCTGACAGAGCAAGAGGTCGAGCTTTGGCTCTTTGCATAGCGCAGGAGCTGTGGACCAAAGACTGGAACCATGGTACTCCTGCAGTAGCATCTCAGCGGTATATTTTACGCGAGTGATTAGGCATAATGTATTTTTACAGTGGAGGTACCCTACTTCAAGTGTAACAACCTTAAGTCCGCCATCTTGGAGATGTGCATTCGACGCCTACGAGACAAATCATCCAAGTGAGGCGCGCGCTTTTCGTGTGAGAATTCTTATTCTCCAATGTGACTGGACTTCTTTATAGAATTCGTGGCTGTGCCGCTTCGGTGATGAGTTTCTTACTGGAGTCTGATGGAGCTGTCTTCGACCACCTCAGAAACGATGAAGAAACCAATGGTACGTGACTACTTGCTGTTCCTTCAAGCAAAAATTCTAACAAAATTCTTGCTACTTAAGATAACATTACGGTAACTGACAAAACTATATGAAGTGCGATGGTTGACTGTTTTGTGGCAGAGAAAGATCAACAGTCGGTTCGAACTCTGTTCACCACCGTCCTGGCCGGAATCGCCGATGTATCCGTCGTATCCCGCAAGGCGTACCTGTTGATGGTGGGTCGTCTGCTCGTCTCCGACTTCCGCCTCTTCGACATCGAAGTCAAGGAAGCCATTCTTCGTGTCGCTCAAGACCCGGCCAAGTCGATGCGCACCTGCAACATCGATGTCATCTGCGACATCGCTAAGACCCAAACCAATGCTGTTGACCAAGTACATTGCCGCATAACATACACTGAAGAATTTAACATGAAACAATAAAATGCATCAACATTTCTAGAATTTAAAATCTCCTCAAAGTTTCACAGAATAAGTGCATAATACAGTAGGATGATTGATCCCCGGGAATAAGGTAGTCTCAACGTTGCTGGTTTCTGCAGGTGAGCGATACGCTGGAAGCGGTTGGAGATCTGTGGTTGCGCGGGGTCTTCCATTGCTACATGGACCCAGAACAGACGATCAAGGCTCGCGTCATTGAAGCCTTCGCCTCCATCATCCTCAATCCCGTCCTGACCAGTCCGCAGAATGAAAATACCCTGGCCTGGCGTCTCCTAGACAAAATATGTAAAGATGAGCTGGGTGAAATCCGTCTGCTCAGACAGGTCTTGCACGACATGGAGAAGGGCAAGACTCTCACCACGGCTGTGTACAACAAGATCCGCGAGTACCTTGATGGTCCTCACAAGCAGACGGCGTGGATCATCCTGGCCGAACTGTCTGCGTAAGTTTGCGACCAGTTGAGTTCGAGCAGAACCCCACATGAATATTGCAGACGTTAGAGGAAGCAAAACTTATATGCCTCACGGACCTGCATACACTCGTGTCATGATGAGCGTTCGATGTGGTGTATGCGGATGCGTGAAGAGTTATATCGTTGCGCTACCCAAATACGAACTGTCGACTTTGCCTCACGCGTCACCATGTTTGTTTTCAGCATTCTGCCAAAGTCCGAGACTGAGTTTGCTTTTGACTTCCTGGACAATGTACCGTTCGAAGGTCAAGATGACGCTTGGGGAGCTTCGCTCTTTCGTGTCATCCAAGCGGGCTTCAAGTCGAAGAGTATCAAGAAGGTCACGGACCGTCTTCAGGAACTGAAAGACTATTTTCCGAGAATCCGCGGGGTCGCCACAGTGGTCGAGGCGGTCCGGGCTGTTGCAGCTGGCTTCGAAGCTCTGGGCGAGAAGCAACAACATGGGAAGCATGACGACTTCGCCGACTGGGCAGACGAGCATCTTCACGACTGCACCAGACAGTTGAGAGAACAAGTGGCATCTTACGGAGACTGGCTGAACCACCGTTAGTTCTTTTCTCCTTCCTCATAATCATGCGAGGCTGAAACTTTATTTTGTGCTAGATCGATTGGCGCCAAAAGAGGCGGACGCGAAGGAAGAAGCTACCCCACAGGAGATGGACATCTGCTTCTGCGTCCGACTTGTTAGCGAACTCGGCTGTCATCTCGGTGTGGGTAAAGGCAACAACCGAGCAGCGAAGGCTGTGGTCGGTGATGAGTCTCCCGAGGCCCTGATCGAACGAGTGTGCGACTTTGACTCGGTCCTGCAGTGTCGATCGTGGGTCCGAGCACACGGAGTCTTCGCTCTGGGACGTTTGTGTCTGGGTGTGAAGCAGCTGTCGTGGAAGTACGCGCCCAAGATTGTCGGCATGGCCAACTCCCACACCAACGATATCGGCTTGAGAAGGGACGCCATCGTGGTGGTGTTCGACATGCTGAAGATGTTTGGAGATGTGATGGAGAAGGACCTGTTCAAAGTGTATGGATGGCTGGGCGACCCCAACAGCACCATTCGCGGTGACGTCATCAATCATTTGCATAACTTGCTGCTGAATGAACATCTGCAGTGGAACCCGGCGGTCTTCTACCAGTTCTTGACTTCCATATCCGGTAATCAACATTTCGGCTCTTCTGAAACATTTTTCGAAGATGTATAGTTTCACAATGCAAGACTTGGATATGTTAGATGAAATGTAGGCAAACACACTCGACAAGATCGTTTTATCAAGTGACTCACGTTTACAGCCTGTAACGCGGAATACATGCGCCACGTGGGGAAACAGTCTTGTCGAGTTTGTTTACCGAGCAATCAAATATGAGTTGCACGGATTTCGAAATACAAGGGTCATCCCTTTGAAGAATTGAAAGTGGGAACTAAATGTTTTGCTTTTTCAGATCCAAATCCAAAGATTAGAGAATGGGTTCGTTCCTGTCTGCGATCGTTGATGAAGAAGCGCAACCAGTGCTTCTCGGACTTCTCCGAAGCCATCATCTTCTTGAACGCCTGTCACAGTCATCCTCGTTTCAAGGTGGCCGCCAAGCTGAATAACCAAGGCGTAGAGTTTGCCTTGGTCGGAAGAGAGTGCGCGGACAAGAGGATGGAAATTTATTCCTTCATGTTGAAGCAGATGGTGGACGACCAGAAACGTATCACATACGCACGAATCCTCGAGCAGATTCTCATGCCAGTCGTAACAAGGGATGTCCAGATCGAAGCCAACGAGGCGTACAGAAATGTCTTACGAGACGTCTTCCGCATTCTCGGCTTGAAGGTACAATAAAACTTGAAGGCTTGTAATAAAATTTCTCCACTATGAAAAATCGAAATCTTTACAAATATTATTTTACAGGAAATGCAGTTTTCGGTCTTCATCAAGAACACTGACGAAGAAGAAGAACTGGAAGAACCGGAAGAAAACGCCGATGCTGATCAGGTCGAAGAAGAAAATCAGCGCAATGCGGAGAAGCAGAACAAAGCTCAGCGCAAAGAGCTATGGATCAAGTTCCGTCAGGAGATTGTCCAGCGAACTCTGCTGCCGGTCTTAAGCAGCGTGTACCGCCAGCTTAAATACGTACAAGATGACCAAGACCTTCTGTCGGCGGAAATTCGCTTGGTCGACTACTTAGCGAAGAGCGCCGAAATCAACCTAGCCGGTAAGATAAATCTTACGCGCGCACGTACCGTTGTCCATAGTAATGCCACAAGGTACCCTGTATGCAAGTGGATGGCGCTTGTCTCTACGTGGAATTTTCCCCCCAGAACGTTTCTGGACCTTTTGCTTCTTTGCAGAGCTGGCTCAGTCGACGTCGGGGACAGATGGACAGATTCTCAAGAGTCTGGCCATGGACATTCAACGCTTAGAAGAACAGACAGGTGCGTCGGTGCCGCCCACTCCTTCCGCTTTAGCTCCTCCTTCCCGAGCAGACGACATCCCTCTAGTATCGTCTCAGATTATGTCGTCTTCTGATGTGCAGACGCCAGCTGCGACTCCTCTCCCCACCAACGGAACAGTCAAGAAGGCGAAGAAGAAGGCTGATCCGGCTGAGTCGGTCGAGGATACACCAAGCGAGGCCTCTGAGGAACCGGTACCTCGTAAGCGTGGTGCGAAGGCGCCCACGGCAAAAGCAAACAAGTCCAAGAAGACCGAGGAGGTAGAGGAGAAGGATGAGGAAGTGAAGGAGGAAGAAGTAACGAAGGTGCCAGCAACCAGGCAGTCACGAAGGTTCAAGGACAAGTCCGATGTTTCGATGCCGTTCGCGGAACGGAACACGAGTAAGAATGGTAAACGACAGTCGGAATCACCTGCGGAAGACAGCGAGAGTGGGCCTACCCGAAAGAAAAATGATAACGCTCGACGAGGTTTGAACATAGATTTTAGACTTGATAATGAGTTTTCCGCATTATATATTTTACCGCGAAGCTCTCAAAGAATAGGAAAACGTACGCGTTCAACTTTGCATGTACCTGCATACTTGGACTGTATGAAAGGTGCATAGGTTCGTGAATGCAGGTTTGCGAACGCTTCGTTCGCTGACCTTGCAGACACACCGCAAAATGAACAAGTGGTCAACAAGTCGAATAGGAAACATATGATTACGCTGAAAGATAATTTGTCTTTAGGTGTGAAGCGACCAGGAAAGAGCATGGTGATCAAAGGGGAAGAACTACAGTCATCTCCCGAAATCGCTCCGCGTCGTACAACTCGGCTCACTGCGGTCCAGCAGGCACCGGCGGTGGAAGAAGAGGACAGCTTCGGAGAAGGGGATGATACGTTGGTCGATCTTCAGAACGGCAGTCGGCCTAGGCGAAGTACGGGAGCGAGGAACGGGGACAAGACGATGTCGCGTGGTGTCAGCACACCCATCAAGTCGAAGAACGGCAATATGGCGGACCTAACTTTCGGCGCGGACCTTAGCGTGATCGATCCAAGCGAGGTCAGCCAGAGAGTGATCAGAAGTGCCGCAAAGACGAAGAAAGGAAAGAAATAAGGATGTGGTCGCTTTGTTGAAGTGCGTTTTAGGTCTTACATAATTATTAATTCCGTATTTTTTTGGGTTACACTACCGTTTATTTCTGCAATGAATGCTCGTAAGCACGTAGCATGTACAGGAGCCTTTTCAGTTGAATATCTGCTAACACAAGAAATTCTCAGGTCTGCGTTCTGTTATTTCTGCAGAAGTTGGGTACTCTGTCGTTAAAACATCAGCTGCTGAGAAAAAGAATAATTTGATAAAAACTGCGATGCACTTAGTTCCACTAGGAAAACAGAATCGTAGAGGAATCAGACGGTCGAAACAGACGAACTGGGATACGACTCGACGGCACATAACTCGTGACTACGCTATCTATCCAGCTAACAAAATACTAGAATGTTTAGATTTCAGAGTTTGTGGAGATTTGGCTAAAATTAATTTCACGCTAACACTGGAGAAGGTAAGTGCGGGTAAGCAACGGCTATGATGCTATGAACCGTAATCACAGAATTTGGTAAACAGAAACAGAGTAAAAAGAAGCAAGCCAAACAACGGGAATGCGAGAGAGCAGAAGTCAGGTTGTCAAACAGAAACGATGTCCCCTACACCTAACCTACGTACGGAAAGGAGAGCTTTAGGTGATAACGACATCGGGAGCCGAGATGATGCTGCCCTGGTCAGCATCCACGTACAGAGTCTCCTCTCCACCGACAGGGATCAGCGCTTCTTCCAGCATCAGCATGCGATACTGGCGCGAGTACCAGAAAATGACGAATGCCCATTTCCAAGTCATGAATGCCCACACGGATGCCACGAAGTAGGAAGCCCTCAGGTTCTTTAGATCTGGAACACAAGCATAATTATTGATCAAGTAGCGTCGTCCTCTTATACCGTAACCAAAACTGGAATCATCCGTACCGTCATGGAAAACAATTCCCAACACGATGTACACTACGAAGGCAGAGAATCCAATAAGTTGTCCTATCAATCCAGCATAGACGGCGGTCCTCAGTCTCGTAGCATGCGGTCGTAGTCGTCCTTGCTTGTAGAAGACGTGAAGGAGAAGAGCTCCCAGTGCCCATATAGCTACGACAAAGAAATAACACAGGTAGAATGACAGCACGTCCAACAACACTTTTGCAGTACTTTTGTATTGGTTCCGTCGGTATTGCTTACCTGAGAAAAATCCCCAGAAGACGACGTGGACGTTAGCCACACGGAGAAAGTATAGTCCAACAGTGAGACCAGCGCTCAGACCCAAAGCAGCAGCTCCAATCCGCAATCGCAGGGACCATGTACCAGGAGCCACGATTATCTTCACCATCTTGTAGCTTTCAAAGATCCCAAAGCAACCCGACAGTGCGGCAAGGGCTGTTTCCGGAGGAAAGGAAGTGACGGACAGACGACTCTCTGGTAGAACGGAAAAGGATGGTGGTTCGGAAAGATCAGCTGGTTTGAGTAAACAAAGGCTCTTGTAATGGTATGCCATGTTATGTCATGTCATGTCATGCAACCTTGTTCCATCGACATTCGACAGGTAATAATTATTATTTTATTTTATTTTGTTTTCTTTGCGCCTCTTTGCCTCTTTGGCTTTGCGCCATTCTGGTATCTGGTTTTGACGTCTGCACCATGGCAGTTTCGGCTTCTCCTCAGCCACTAGATTTCCGGATACCGGTTGTGACATACCGAAGGAAGGCTCGATGGTACTACGGTGGCTTAGCAAGTACCATGGCAGTCTGCTTCACTCATCCGCTTGATCTTCTCAAGGTACATCTCACCGCCTTACCGTTTCCGGTCGTATGTGGCACTAACACTGGCTTGGTTGCAGGTATATCTTCAGACGCATGATGGAGGAAGGCTGAAAATCATCCCGATTGCTGTAAAAATTGTGCGAACGGAAGGAGTTGCCGCGTTGTACAGCGGCATCAGCGCTTCGCTTCTGCGACAGGTACAAGTCTTTTCCATCTCACCATCGGACCCTGATCCACATGCGCATTTTGAAACGCTTGACGTGAAGGTTTCGTAAGATATACTGACGTCTTGCGCCAATTACGTGGGTAACGTTATTAATTGTTAGTTTATCATTCTTCTCCCATCTTCTAGCTTACACAAACTACTGCCAGGTTTGGCATGTACGAAATGCTCAAGACCGACGGTACAAAGCAAAGACCGTTTTCTCAAAAGCTTCTTGCGGCATCCGCGAGCGGCGCGTTTGGTGGATTCGTAGGAGCACCGGCAGATCTGATAAACGTTAGGATGCAGAACGATGTCAAACTACCTCTCGCGGAACGACGCAATTACAACCACGCGATAGACGGGCTAATCAGGGTGTGTCGAGAAGAAGGTATATTAAGGTTGTGGAGAGGTTCTTCGATGGTGATTTCACGGTCTGTCTTGCTCACAATGGGTCAGTTGTCCCTGTACGATCAAGTGAAACAGATCCTCATAAAGTTTGGATTTCCGGACAGTGTTACAACGCATTTGCTTGGGAGCTCAGTCGCGGTAAGTTAGGTAAAAATGTACTTTTAATAGGTTCCATCCTGGAGGTTTGATGTTGCGATCAACTGCCTTCCATTTTGCAGGCATGCTCGAGTGCCGCAATAACCGCGCCCTTCGACGTAGTGAAGACTCGAATGCAGAATACGGAACCCGGGAAATA
This sequence comes from Ramazzottius varieornatus, assembly GCA_001949185.1. Lineage (NCBI taxonomy): Eukaryota > Metazoa > Tardigrada > Eutardigrada > Parachela > Ramazzottiidae > Ramazzottius > Ramazzottius varieornatus. Next base: position 4,146,716 of record BDGG01000001.1, read on the forward strand.
TAAAGTATGGATAAGATAGTCTGCTGGATTCATGTTACGGTAACGAACTTTAAATTGTTTTCAGAATATTAGACATTGTATTCGAGAAACAGCAAAACTGGGACCTTTAGCCTTCTTCAAGGTGATTTTGATTTTCTCCCTTGGCTTTTTTGTTATGTTTTCACGTAGCGCATACTGTACATTAATTAACCGACGATTCGATCGTAGGGTTTCCTTCCGTCGCTGCTGCGGGTCGGTCCACAGACCATCCTTATGTTCCTTCTGTACGAGCAAATGAGGCTGAGGTTCGGGGTGAAGATCGAAGTCGATCCTGATGCCGAACACGAAGCCGAAGAGGTTCCTGTTGGTAAAAACTTTTTCTTAGTTACTCCGAAAAACCAGCGAACTTCCTCGGGGTGAGTAATCTGTGATCAAACGCGGTAGAGATGCTTTGGTGTTTTGTCTAGTCTGCCTGACTGTTTTGTCCGTTTTGAAATCTCACACTTTTTAACTTATGATAGATTAACAAAGTCTTATTCCTGGCAAAATTTGGTGTTTCTAGTTCTAATCTCTTTTGGTTTTCAATCTTGAAAAGCTTTTATGGAATCAAAAAGCACAACTCGTATCTAAAGTCTAACTGACAAAGAAAGAAGAGCACTGATTACAAAGTGGGTAACGCAAACTATTAATATGTTGAAATGGTCCCATTCAGACCACGTCACTCGCCGATCAGGACATCAATGCTTTTTGGGATAGCAGAGACTCTTACCTCTCTACAAAAACGCTTTTTTCCGGAGGGAGAAACAGCGAAAAGTTCGCTCCGGTGCAGCTACGCGGTTGCATCCTCCCTCGTCTCGAGTTGAACTTCGACTTCCTATAGACACTCTTTGTGGCCAAGTATTTTCAAAAGGTAGCAAAAGAGATACTATTTTAAGGAAAAATGGTGATAAGGATCAACATCCACTTAGTCGAGAGCGCCATGAATATTACGAGGTGGTAGTTACTTGGTGTACTAAGGACGATTCGTGATGTGTGGTGGACCGAAGTCCAGCAAATTTTTATCCAAAGCAGGTTGAATTCTAATAATATCCCAATGATGAACTGGAGTTTGTAAAAGAAAGGAATTACTATAAACATTTGAGCGCGTACCAGAATCCATTTCCCCAAGGACCCATGTCGAATACGACTGATTTGCAAATGGGACATAGTACTTCAAGTCATTCGACATATATTCCTCCACATATTGTTGGACCAGTTAGACAAAATTCCAGAAAATTTCAACACGAGACAGTATAAGTGAGATCCCATTTCAATCCCATTCTCATGACGACCCCACCATCAGAGTACCTACGCCTAGTTTTCGCATAAATATGGCTCAACCCTATTTATCGTTTTTATCTCGAATAGTAGCTACGCGTTTCATAGCTCCAATTAAACCTCTCACGAACAGACTGAAAGAATTCAGCAACCAGCGAGAAACCGAATGGGAAAGGCGGAATTTTGAGCGCTGATCGAGACCGTCTTTCTGTCAACAGGGAACTCATCATGACTGTTGGGAAATGGCGGTGAAGCTGAATAAACAATGTTGAGGTGGGTAAACCGTCGTGAAAACCCCATTTTTCGAAACTAAAATCAAGAACCTGATGACGAACCAGTGAATGGCAACTGACTTTACCTATTTCAGCAAACATTCTACCTGACCTCGTTCGCGACCTTCGGCCTGCTCTGGACTGGATGTTAGTAGAACGGAGCACCATACTTGAAATAGTTTGACATTTCGAAATCTGGCGGAACTTCAGGGATCACCATGTAAGTGCGAAATGACGACACCCGACACAGCGTAGCAACGTAAGCTTGTCTGGTTCTTCGTTGGTTTTGAATTTAATTAGAGTACCTTTAACTTGCTGTTATACTTTCCCGAAAATTCACAAGCCATAAGTCTGTCACTGTACGTTTATAATATGAATATATCTGCTTTATATTCAGTGAAAAATTCATGAAGCTGGTTGGTGCTCTGAATTACACCGTGTGGTGATGGATTTTGGTTCGGACGAGCCAAATGGAGACGCTTACCATCGAGTTGCCAATCGGTCGTCGACTAAAACAAGCTCAGGATGCTCGTACGGCGAGAGCAAGAAATCGTGGAATTTTGCGAAGTATCTGTTCGGCTTCGGCCACAAATCTTCCGGCTTCCGGAGAAAGTATGACAAGGATTTGTCCGCTACCCGCTCGGCCCCAGCCATCGACCTATCAGGCATCCGGACTGCATCTTTCGAAGGGCAGACCACGTCGCGGACGACGGACTCGTTGGGAACCACTGTGAATGGCCGTAACGGTAGGTGCGTAAGTTACATTACCAGTTGCAAACATTGTTAAATCCTTTATGGATACAACAGTCGTATTCACTAGATGGGTTCCCTTTATAACCGGAAATCCATAACAGTCTCGTTTATGATGTTTTCTCTTCTGACCAGGCCGGTCGCTCGTGGGAGATCGGAGCTCGGACCATCTAACCCAGAGCACATCTGGTACGATCGCACACCCATGCTTACTTCTTTCGGGTATCCCTCACGCTTGTACAGCAAGAAATATTCTTATCACACATGTATTTATTCGGTGGCATATTTGGTTTTACAGGGAACAACAGTTTGAAGCAAAAGATGAGAGAACTGGCGGCACGTCAATATCAGGTTGAAGGTTATAATCCGGAGAAGTAACTTTTCTTCCTGGCCCTTCGATTTACATTGGTCATTCCTTAAATTTCCTCGTATTGACGAAGATTTCGTTCTTACAGCTGAAATGCTGTTGAATTCCATGTCGGAAAAGAGGCCTACGAGACTTGCCAGTCAAACTTCGCGGTTCTCTGCGTCCCTCAGTACACTTAGAAGCGACCGGCAAAAGTGTCGTCATCCGAAGGTCTCTCCACCCGTGGCCAAACATGAGCGAAAGAAGGTCCTCCGGCAAATCCTCCACAACGCGGAAGTGTACATGGATGGAGTGAAGAGATGCGACGAGATACTGCGGTCCCTCCCCCCTCTAACGACGGAGCGACAAGAGTACGTCGAGAAATGGCTAACAGAGTCGAGTTCTACGGAATTCGACGGCACGGGAACTCCGACCATGTCACCGTCAGGTGCTTCGACAGCGGTTGAAGAACGCTCAACTCAGCGATCAGGACCTTCGAGGAAACTCTTAAATTTGCCAGCCAAGTCCAGCTCGACGTTGACGGATCGGTCGCGTACAGGCTCCGCGATCTCGAAGAACCCGAGTCTAGGTAGATGTCTATTACTTTTCAGTTATTGCTCGACGCTCGGTTCATAATTGCAAGTCGGCGGACAAAGTTGACCAGCTCGCTTTTTTCAAGTGGCGCATGTTTTCAGTGATATTTACCAAGAGCGCGCGCCATTCTAGAAAACGATCTAGTCGAGTTTGTTTGCGGAGCTCCCGTTTGATTTATTTTCGCGCATTCTTATTGATGTTTATGTTTGATGTGTTCTCTGTATTATGGTTGTTCTTTTCGCAGTTTCCAAATCGAGAGATGCTGGAAAGTCCGCTGACAGGATTTCGACCATATCAGAGGAAATTCAGACAGTCGAAAGTAGACACTCCTCCGTGGCCACGGCGGTTCAGGTGTCTGTCGGGCACTGTCCCGTACATTCGTGTACCTGCAACGCTGAGGGTGTCACACTCCAGACGAAGTATCTTGCCTGTCCTTCACACCCAGCTCCCGAGAAGCCGAAGAGACTGCATCCTTGCACTTCGGTGTCCAACACAACCGACCACGCAGTGGAAGTAGCCACACCATCGGAAACTCAACCGGAAACCATAAGTGCGGAAGCCACACCGGCCAGTAGCGAAGACTCTGTGGATGGTCCGCAGCCATCTAAGTCGCAGGTCGAAACAAAGTCATTGTCAGATGAACCAGCCGAGCCAGCACAACCTGGCGTTCATCATGACCAACTGGAGGACTTGACAGAACTGGCAGAGCTTACGGATAGTGAACCGGAAGTTCGGATCACCGACGGAAACATTGACGTTCTAGCCCAGTTTTCAGAAGAGACTTTCGACGAGAAGCCAGTCGATGTTGATCAGGAGAAAGAAGGTGATGCAGACGAGCCGGTGATGGATGACCGCAAGGCTCCTCCAGCGTTCGATCGTACCGTTAAACTAGGACGACGACATCGCTTCAGCTTCCGGCTTCCGATGAAGAACCGTTTACACCGGAATTTAACGTCATATATATCGTGGCAGAAACCTGGACCGATGCCTAATGCCCTTCCGCAGCTACCACCTGGTGCCTTGAACCATCTTCCTGCAGCAGTGACTACCCAGTCGGATAACTCGCTGAAGGAAATGGTCACCCAGAACAAAGAGCTGGTCACGAGTATTTCCAACATCTTTGCGGCTCTACAGACCCATGTCCAGCGGTCAGATGAAGATCGGCGAATGCTCATCGATATTCTAAACATTAGTGAATCCAAGAATTTTCCCGCTACAGTTTCTGCTCCGCTTAGACAAGAAGTGGTTACTGATGCTGCTCAAACAACCTCTTTAATTAGCCTGTCGTCGAGAGACCATACGACAATCCAAAGCACGAAGACCTCTGCTGGGCCGAAAGTTAAACCATCCGAAAGCACTCAAGGTATTTCATTTCTAAATAGCATTGCATCTTCGAAAGTACAGCATGGCCAAAAGCGAGACCGATGAAGAAGTTGAAAGTACAAACGTCTTCATTGATATGATTGATGCAAACAAAGTGTTCAGAATTTTTCTCTCAAGTGGTGGAGGTTTTCATTCTTTTTGGACGGAAGCCTGCGCCACTTGAAATAGCGATCTTGTGCGTTTCGTTTTATCGGCCTTCCATATGTTTGTACTTTAACAGAACTTTTGCTTTGGATAATAGGACGAAAGAAAGAGCCGAGGAGCCCTCCGGATTTTTCCTCGGTGACCAAGTGCTCATCTTCCAAGTCATCGGTCCTGTCCAGCAGAGGTACGCCAAATCGAATGGCGCCACCTGCCCCTGTGCTCTGCACATCCGGCATCAAGTCCCAACTGGAAAGGAAGACATCCAGCCAGGGGATAGATGTGGATAACGTCGAGTCTAGCGATAACTCTGCCGTGTACGGAACACCACGTCATAGCGTGACAGACAGCCTCTACAGCGGAAGTAAGGAGGGGAGTGCGAATCGGCTGCACAGCAAGCGGTCGACGAGCTCTCAACCTGCAGAAAAAGCCGAAGCCAGTCCTCCGAGTACTCTTACCAACTCGGTGAAGACCATCCCTGTCATGGACAGTCCCGAAAAGGTTGCTTCTGCCGAGAAACACTCTAACAGAAAGAAGACATCAGGCACGAAAAGTTCGAGCAAGACAGATAAATCGGGCAAACCAAAGAACCATAAAGCTAGTCTAGGTGAAAGCTCGGCAGTTGAGCAGCATATTGACACCGAACTTCCCAATGAAACAGAAAGAGAAACAGTTCCTCAGGTTTCTCAAGACCTGGTTTCGGCTTCAGACCATCACTCGCATGGAATGGTCCCGACAGAAAGTGCTCGAACCTTCTACATATCGTCGAGTAGTTCGGGAAGAAACACAGACAAAATGCCGACCATTGAACAAGGACGCACGACCGAACATTTCTCGCAAAGCGAACAGCCACGGAACTTCCCTGTTGTTACGGCATCAACCGAACAGGCTTGTCAGACCTCCGACAACGCAGGATCAAAAGCAGCCGACGAAGGATCGGCACCTCCGAGCGTGCAAACCGCGTCCGAATCTGACCAGACGTTGTCGTCCGCACCGAGGCGCAAGTTACCACCGTTAGGCGTGGCTTCTCGAGACCACATCGAGACCAGAGATAGAGGAGACACGTTCCACATTAACATTTCGGATAGCACGATGGTGGACAGCGAGACCGGCATGACGTTTCACCCTATGCAGTCCAACGGAAGTGCCAGCGAGATTGAAGAACGCCAGCAACATGATGCACCGGTGGGAAATTCTACATCGGTTTCGAGCGAGGAACCCTCAAAACTTCACGTAAGTAACTGCTAGAGAGACCGACCTGTTAACCTGAAGATTTTCCTGGACGTTTACTGACTTCGTAGGTTCATTGCGATGCGCAGAGAATGTCAGAAAACGAGCTCCAAGACAAGCTTCACGACCTGCAGTTGGAAGATGGTACCGTAGCTCCCGTCATCGAACTACTAGAGTACGCATTCTACCTCCTGGGTCTTCGTGGCTCCCAACCCGAAGAGGACCTCTTCCTTCCGTCCTGTCACATCGAAGACTCGGCCATCCTGTGGAATGCCTGGAAGTCTCGGGTCTTCACATTACCTGGCCAAGTCTCATCTCTGCAGTCCCTCGACAGCAGCAAGACCGTCGACAAGTACGCTTTCCACACCATCGACCGGCTGTTCCACTTCTTACACAGTTACTGTCTGGTTCCGGCCTGGAGCTTCACGAACGTGAATCGGGTAGCGCACGAAGCAACCGGCGACCTCAAGACTCTTCACGAGCTGTTCCATTCAGGGACTATCGAGATCCCGGCTGACAGGCCAAAGTTCTTCTCGGACGATGTCATGAATAACCGCAGAGTCTTACGGTTGTTTTTGATGAACTCTTTCCGGTTCGATGTCGATGGAAGAATGGAAGCGATTCAGAAACAGAAGTGCTTGTTCTACATTCACATGTTCAAGAATGACATCATCGTTGATCCCAGCAAGGACCAGATCGCTGAGTACCGAGAGCTCTTAGGAGCTTACCAGCTTGAAGAGTTTTCTGTGTTCGAAAAGAAGGACAACATCCTCATCGAAATTATTGGTACGTGCATGTATCGCGAAATTAATTCCAAAATAGGTGTATATTTTCATCATTTGTTTTCGAGTTTTTCCGTCTGAAAGTTCTTTTGGATTTGCTTTATCTAGTGCACAGTTGGCTTAATTCACACAACATCAGTCACAGCGACTCGTCTCTCGATCCTGAATTCCAGCTGCTTCGAGAGGAGACGAAGCGATGGCTAAATCAGACAACGCTCATCAACTTCCGCCGGAAGTTCGGTCCGTTAGGAGCCCTGCGAATGGTGGCGACCAAATACCTCAAAGGCGTCTTGGGCTCCCTTACTCACGAGCACCGTACCTTCGTCTCAAACGTCCTGCAGATCGAGCAAGACCCAAGAACCTTAGAGTGGTACCCTTCGGACGACTTCCTCGAGAAGATCGAAGCGACGAGCTTGGAAGAAGCCGTGAGGACCTCCATAGTCCCCTACAAGTTCGAAACTGTCTTCAAGCTTCCCAACCAGAAAACGCCCATGACGAAGAAGGAAGCCGACAAGCAAGAGACCTTCGACATTTTGGAAGAAGTGTGCGTGAAAGAGTCCATCTCGAACAAGCTGTTCGAACAACAGGCTCCTGAACTGCCGAAGCCCAACCTGAAGTCGCTGTCGAGAACGTCCTTGTACAAGAAGCAACTTCAGAATTCCGATATTCGGAAGCATGTCATGGGACGAAGAAGCCAAGAAGACCACGCTTCGGGTTCTATAGACTCGCATGGAAGAACTGCCCATCAACGGTCTGTGACACAGCTGGGCGGGGATGGTCGACAGCCGACTGTACAAGACAGGATACAGGAGTATCTTCAAAGGACTCCGTATGATTACACCATGGATGAATACGCTCGAAGTGAACCTCGCGAACAGCCTGCCGACTTTAGCTACAGGGTATGAAAGAGAGTCAGTCATCTCCCGTCCGCGACCCAGGCAAACGAACTCGACAAGGCCTTTGCTCCAAGTGGCGCACGCTTTCAGTCAATAACATCGCGAACATGCGCGATTTGCGAAAACAATCTTGAAGAGTTTGTTTGTCGAGCCCTCACCTGGTTGCTTATGTTGTATGGTAGTTTGTTCCTTGTGTGTGTTAGGAACCGAGACATACGACGCATCATCACACACACCACGATAGAGAAGATATCAGTGTAGGAAGTACGGATGAAGGCAGCATTTCCATCAGTTTAGTAGTACCCCGAGTATCGACTCGAAATCGGAAAACCTCCTCTACTACCCGAGTATGTTTCGCATATTGTTTATATCAACGCAAAACGAACGTGAAACGAATGCAGTAGCCCACAATGGAATACAACCTGGTGATCTGATTTTAGATAAGACCTTCGCATAGAGAACCTCCTGTTCTTCCTACGTTCAGTGCGGAGCATCATCACTCGGATAGAGCAGTGGGTTCTGCTCGCCTCCGGTTACTGGAAGAGGCCACGAGGTTCCGGCTACCGGTGATGAAGACTGACTTTCTGCCAACACAACTACCGCCACCAGTGTCCCACCATAATCCCCAGCCAGTAAGCTTATCCTCAGGCAGACCACAGTACAATGAATCGAGGATCTGAACCCGCGCCTTCCTTGTTACAGGTCGATTCCAGAATACCAGTAACTCGAACTCAGTTTTCGCCAAGCGTAACCAAGTTTGTATCCGCGAAGCTCAGCGACCAGTTACCAGCGCATGATCAGGCCGCTGTGCCGCCGCCGCGACCAGCACAAAGCAACATGTCAAACCGGCAGATTCATATGGGACCTCGCTTCGATTTCTTTCACGGTCTGGAGCGCCATGGAGCAGCTTCGCGGGAAATGGAATAGGATACTATCACTGCTATCTCCCTCTATTCAGAGGACATCTTTTTCAAACTGGATATCTTGATTTATAATTTGTTTCAGTTTAGTTTAGTTGAAAGATTGGTTCGAAAGAAGGAATAATGTGCTTGTTGGCGCATGCAACATTTTGTAGTAAAATTGATAAGACCGCCCGTAAAGCCAAAGCTATTTTCTCCGTGGTAAAGTCGTACGAGTACCGGAAGTGATCACAGGGTTCAACCTTAAGTCTGTTCTTCGATGGTGCGACCTAAGACAACATAAACACAATCAGCATCGGCGGTATTGAAGGTACGAGTAGTCGCTCCAAAGCTGTCATCAGATCAAGGCGGGAAACGGCAAAGTAACGTACCATCGATATCTTTCAGACCGAATTCTTTTCCCAAGGCAGCAGTCGTCAGAACTTTTCCTGTCTTTTCCATTAAGCCCTTATCTATTAATAGAAGTAAGAAAAAAATAACTTACTAAGGCGTGATGTTTGCAACAGGCTTCTACCTGCTACCTTGCATCAATGCAACAATGCATTTGCCAGAGAACTCCGGGGACTCGCCATTGCCAAATGCCTCAAAGATGTGGGCGTTTGCACCGATTTTTGCTGTTTCTCCGGTTGGCGCTTCGACTTTGCCGGACTTGCGCGCCTCCGCTCCTTGCATGATAAGCTCCGTCTTGACGGCACCAGGCCACAGGCTAACGAAAGCTACGTTGTGGGACTTCAATTCAAGCCCACAGTCCGCCGCCATTCGGTCACACTGACAAAACCAACCACTTTGAAGCATCAACCACCAAAATATGAATGCCACTAACTATATGCTTACTGCAACTTTTCCGATACCGTAAGCCGGGGTGAAAAGGTAGACTTTTCCGCCTAGCGATGAAACGTTAACGATCAGCCCCGACTTCTTCTTGGTCATAATCTGGGCAGCTTTGGCTGAACAGATATAATGGTTCCTTGAACAGAAACGAAGATACAAGTTCCGTAGTTGGTAAAGTGAGTACTTGCACTGTTGCACATGGGAGAAAAGTTTCCATCGACCTGAAGTAATAATCTAATAACCGTCTGCTGCATGTGATAATCGTACCTAAGTCCGACGTTGTTAACTTCATCCCACATGGTTTCCGGTATCTCCCAGAAAGGCTTCCCGAAGCCTGTCACTAATGCGTTGACTGCCGAATATGCGTTGTTCACAAGCAGATCGAGCCTTCCCTCGTCACTGGCAATCATCTCGAAGACTCGGGCAATGTCTTCATCCTTGCTGTGGTCGCATTGGACTGGAACAGCTTTGCCTCCACGAGCATTGATCTGTAATATCTCACATACGCTAATCGACAGCAAACCATAGTCAGTTTCAGCCATTAGTCCAATGAGCTAGCACACCGGAAGTACCTCCTCAGCCGTGGCGCGTAGACTTCCGGGTCTCCGTGGGGCATCAGTAGGGTCCAGAGTGCGCCCTGTAGAACGTGATACGCCATCAATAATACCCGAAAAGTCGGCTACACATATCGTATCTGAACGTTATGCCATTCTATATGCGGTACGCGTGAATGCCTATGATCCCAGAAACAGCTGACGACTGACGATCGAGGTAAACAACTAGTGTGCCAGTCATCCACATACCGGTAATATAAACGGTGCATCCGGCTTCTCCCTGCAAGCAAACACATGAGTATTACGGTCAAACGCCTTTCATCCGTTTTCTGAACCGTTTTTCAATTCTAAATAAGACATCTTGGCAAGTATGAACCTGGAACAAAGGAGAGCTGTATATGTAGGAGCATACGAACGGCTTACCAGCTGCAGCGCGATGCCTTTTCCCAGTCCACGGCTTGCACCGGTCACGAGGACTACCTTGTTACTTAAGGGTCTTGTAGGGCTGGTCATGGCCGTTCTGCTGGGAGGAAGAAGCAACGAGATAAACCGAAGGTGCGAGGGGAATAGGATAGACGATTGGAAGAATCGTACGGCGAAATAATTTCTATAAATACTGTTCGAGGAATAACTCGAATTAACTCCTCCCACTTCGAGACTACGAATGCATTACGAAGCACTTTTATGAACACAGTTCGAAGTCCAGCCAGTCCAGGCACCCCGTCTCAGTTCGCAGTTACTGGTTTCTCCTACGGTTTCATGATACTGTAGAGGTTATCACGAAGTCCAACGCGAACACGCAGCGAAAAACGATATGAAACTCGTCCCAACCATACCACAAAGTCACAAACAAAAGGTTCTACGCAAATTTTGGTATAGTAATTTGAAGTGATCATTTCAACCATTCACATCACGGTGCATATAAGCGTTTCCAAAAAACCTCAAGTTTCGACCGCCGATATCACCAAATGTTACAGTTACGATAAAACATGAAAACACCACCTATGAAAACTAGAACAATTTCGTAAAATGCACACGTGAAACATAATTGTCGAGCCGCCATATAAACGTCAGTTTGATTTCCTGACGCCAACAACTGAAGATCTTGTGGCATCCGCTGTTTCGACCTTCCTGCGGTCCCTGTCGTCCCCTTTGATCGGGATGAACGACAAGTTGCTTTCGGCCTTCAGTTCGCGGCTATCCTTCTTCCCAACTGGCTTTGTCACGGACTTCGTTTCGGCTACTACCATGCGAGTGCGCAGCGGAGGTTTCACTTGCAAGCGAGCTGACGAGAAGGTTCGATTGCCAAGAACTTTCAGGACTGTCGCGGTGGACACTTCGCCATTGTCTGGTCGCAGTGGCTTATCTGGCCGCATCTGCTTCCACAACTTTTCAATTAATATCCGCCTTCGAATAATACACGAGATATTTATTCAGTCGCTAGTCCAACTTATGTGGGGAAAAAATGGCTGGACGTACTTGTTCTTAGCACCACCACTGCCTTCCGGTATCTTTATTTTGTAATCTTCCAGACATTCTGATACGAGGTGCGTTAGAGAGGCTCCATCCATCACAACTCCGACCGAACAAGCCCCAACAATTTCTACACGATAACACAGCGCATAACCAAACTCGGAAGTCTTGTATAGGTTTTGAAGCAAAGGATGAATTTAAAATAGATACCGCATACTGCTCGCTCGATGTTATAGTCAAGCTGCCTCTCAAGAGTCTTCGCTTCCTCCGAAGGATTTGGTGCTCCGGGATACAATATGACCGCAACACTGATGTTGTCTCGAGAACCCTGCAAACGGAATCGATGTTGGTCCTTGCTAATCAGGCACAAAATTATGCAAAACCCAAGGCGTTAATGCAGCGTACCCTTCCTAAGCAAGTATCCAGCAGCGTGGCGCAAATCTGTTCCAGATTATTCGTCAGAGTCAACTGATATCGGACGAACCGATAGAGCTCGTCATTAGTGATCACATCCCAAACACCATCACAAGCCAGCACAATAAACTCATCCTCTGGACGCCTTGCCAGCGGGTACAAGTCGGGTTCTGGACTGACGAGCTGTTCGAAAGGTCCACGATCCAGTCGATTCTTGTAGTCATAATCGCCCAGTGCTCTCGAGACCGCCAAGTTGCCGTTGATCCGTTGCATACTGACCGTTCCGCCAGCTAGGGAGATACGCTTCTGTTCATCAGCTCGGAAAGGCTTATGGTCTTCCGTCACGACCATCAGGGAAGCATTGGACACTGCGATGCCGCGGCTGTCGCCCAGGTTCGAGAAGTAGACTGTGTCGGGTCCAATCAAAACAGAAACCACCGTAGACCCACTGCGTTCTTCGCCGCTAACCACACCGGGAAGCCGACGCATTTGGAGATCTAGCTAGACAAAACAATACTGTTGATCACTTTTACAATTTCAACCTCATGCTCAGTGCTTTATTTAGCGAAGCAATGAACGCTGAGGAGGAATCCACTGTCGTACCGTTAGGAAACTTTTAGCGAAGACGAGATGCATCAAATCATTCTTCTCAGTGACATTCCGGTTGCCCAAAGTAGCTTCGCGGAACTCACTACAGGCAAGTACGGTACTCAGGAGGTTTTGGGCGGTATAATCTGCTACTTGTCTTCCGGCATGGCCGTCACAGATAGCAAAAAAAGACCAGTTGGGATAATCGGAACCAAGACCGGTTCGCGCAATATGTGTGTCTTCCATCTCTGTCCGCCATCCCTGCATGGAACCTACGACATATCGTAGCTGATTTCCTCCTCCAACTTCAATGTGCTTTTCTGTGTTAGGCTTGTCCATGAAAGCACCTCCCATCTTCCGTCTTGGACCACGCAATGCCCAGGGTCGCTGATAGTATAACATTTTAGGGAGCATTACGGAATACCAAGAACCCAGTCCACCAACGACACCCCTTTCATTTGGAACTTTCTACGACTTGAGTATGGCTTCCCGTAGGCACTACGGGTTGCCACGTAATACATGCACGAAGTCAAGAGCCCGGAAGACAGAAAGAAGAAGAAAATGGCTCGTACCTTCGCGCCTCACGATGGGTCACGAACGATATGTCACAGGAAACACGAGACCGTGCTTATGACGTACCGAACAGAAGCCTCAGAATTTAATGATATTTCCGGAAAGGTGGATCGGGCATACCGCGGGAAATCCAGCTATAGTTCTCCATGTGTTTAAACTTCATGGAAAGTATTGCATATGCTATCCAATAGTGGCATGACTTCAAACGGCACGACAACGCCCAATAAGCGACCTACAAAGAAAGAACTTTTCCTTCCGGTACTGCATTGCGCTGCTCTTGTGTGACTGTCACATACCCCGACGAGGACATCCTGCAATAACCAAAACTAAATATCTACTGCATTACCCATCAGTTCGTTTATGTCTTCTTTGACAAATGCAGTACGTACCTGAAAAAGTCCAGATTCATTTTGAGGTGTTCTGTGGCAGCCACTGCAGAGTCGTCACATTTTATCCGCTCAAGGAATGCGTTGGTCCATGCTAACTGCTCGGTGGGACAGGGCCAGATCATCCTAATGATGTTTTCTAACAGTGGACGACGAAGCTGATCTTCACTCGTCGAACTTCGGTCGAAGTCTCACGTTTCAGAACCGATGTTGGTACAGCTTCTCGGGCTGGAAGCTCTGTGAAAGGCAGGTGTGGCATCCAGTTTACTTCGTTCCTCAAGCGGAGTTGATGGACTGTGAGTCTTTGACAGAACGGCCTACACCAATCTGCACACCGCAACCCAAATCTGACCACAGTCTTTCACATCTCAGCCCGGATAAAAAGCGCCACTTTCCGCGTCTGTCGTAGAACTCTATGTTCAAACTGCACAGCATGATCGACTTGATCTGACTGTGGTGCTTCAGCATGTCCGGAAGCCAATACGAGTACGAATACTCTATCTCAGAACTAAACAGTTGCAAGTCGATCAGGAGCGTCTTCGTGAAGCGAGTGACGAAGTTGGGGAAGAATGCTTGTTTAATTCCGGCGTGTGAACCTCGACTGAGTTACACTCTTCCGACAAAACTTGTAGCAGTGCACAAGGTCTGGGAAGCCCAGAACTATAGGACCGCTGTCATGCCTGGCCCGTCACCGCGCAAAATTGTTTGCCATTTCGAAGAAACTCTACAGTACAGCATTAAGCGGAATATAGAATAATGCCACCGCAGATCCAGAATAAGTGACTGCTACTAGTGTAGAGGACTCACCTTCGATATTTCACTCTTTGAACTGTGAAGATATGACGAAAACTTTCCTCCAGGAGTCCGAGGTGTAGAGTCTTTCATCTGGCTCTTGAGTTCAGGCATTCCTCCACGGAACTTGTGGGATGGAGACTCATCCGCTGAGGAGATCCGAGAAGCGTCTGAGATGGCCCATCCATCTTTCTGCTGGTGCACTATGCAACGCTAACCCGCTCGAAGATGGGGATCATGGAATAATGCAAACAAGCGATAACGCTAACCCTCAGACCAGTCCAGCAGAATGTGCGGAAAGAAATCCAAAGGAATGCAATGATCACAGTCCGTACTCCGCAGCAATCGATGGATCGCGAACAAAAAATCAATTGATCAAGCCGATGTGATGGCACTGATTATCGCAAACTTCTTGTTTAAAGGAAATATGGACCGGAAGTAAACTGTAAACACTAAACACTGGATTGCCAGCTATGACCTGCCTCTTCGTCTTGCTGATCATTGCTGTTCTCTTGTAGTATTGTTACATTTTCTGTGTACTTTAGATCCATCTCCTACACCTTCGCATTGGGAAACGGTGGCTGGATACGGGTCTCCTTACTTTCATTCGCCCAGCCTGGCTTCAGTGATTCTTCCACGACTTTCGAGATGGAAACGCCTTGATCCTCGGAAGACTTGCTTCTATTTCGGGACTGTGCTCGAGGAGACAGCTGGAAGGATCACTGTGGGCTTTCATATCTTAGACATTACCGGAAGTATCTTTCGCGATGAATATCCTACCGAAGAAAAAGTTCGTACATTATTATACACAGTAGTTGCATTCTGTTTGCAGTCCTTAAGAAGCATATTCTTTAGGTCTTTGAGAACTGAACAAAATCTCTTTTTGCAGGTGGCACGTACGAACAAAAGACAACATCGCGCGAGTGCGCCGGGATGAAGCGCAAGCCGCGGAGGAAGAAAACGAAAGATTACGTAAAATAGCCCTTGCTGTAAGTGAATTCGTTAATTGACTTTCCAGCGTGAGCAATCCAGTCTCCCAACTTGATATGTTTGCGGTCGTATAGGAACAAGAGGCTCGAACAAATGCTTTAAGAGCACAGGCGAGATCCAGAACCGCAGACGCATCTGCAAGTTTGGAAAGGGTCGACGAACTCACGGAACTGTTCGGGCCTGTCGAGGAGAAACCTCTGGAACATGTCAACATATTCAAAGACGCGGAAGAAGGAGTGAGTTCTCTTTCCAGTTTACGATTAGCATGGTTTCCGGGAAGAGTGCGAAAGTTATTTTGTTTTTACAGAAAAGCACCGCTTTAATCAACGAAGAACACGAGAAAGAAAAGAAGGCCGAGCAGGAGAAATACGAGAAGAGTATCGGCTATTTAACATACCTTGGACAAAGCGCCTCCGACGCACAACGTAAGTATTTCGATGTCGACATCCCCAGAATTATGCACACGTTATTGATACTCCATCAAGCACCCGTCTCGATTTCTGCAGATGTGAAACCATGGTACACCTTGAAGCATGAAGAAAGGACCCAACTACCAACTTCCAGCGGACTAATCCTCCAGAAACCCGTCAAGAACTCTGACGAGAAGCTGAAGAATTTTTACGATCCCCTGAAGTCCATCAAGAGCTACGTGGAGAAGACGAAGCAACACGGAAGTGCCGGTGCCTTGACCTCGAGCGTCAAGCTGGCCATAACGCATGGTGAGAGCGAGATTTCTCGGAAACGGAAGAGGGAGGACTTCACGGTTGACGATGAACTATTAACGCCGAGGCCGAAGACTATTGAGGAGCTTCGGGCAGAGAGGCTACGTCGAGAAGCAGCTGAGAAGGTACGCACAAAAGACTTACTGGCAGGTCGAAGCGCCGGAGTACCTAAACCGAATCCAAGACCACCGGATAACCCGAGAACGCAGAAATATAATTCGCAGTTTAATCCTTGGTTGGCGCGGCAGAACGTAAACGATCTCGATAAAAGAAACAATTATTAGAGAAATTCAGGTTGTATACTAACGTAAACTGTTTCCAGTTTGAGCTCATTTCTTCAGTAAGATTTTCGATGTACGTGCTGCAAAGAGACTGGCAGAACTTCCGGTAAGATTGCCAAGTGAAAATACTCTTTGAAATGAACGCATCGTCACTAAATGCTGAAGATAAAACAAAGGAAATAAAATGTCAAAAAAGACCTATCTCAGTTAGTTTTCTCCATCACACGAAATCCAGCCACCAGTAACTGCTCACGCGGAGCGCGCAGTTACTTTCAAGAGAGCAACGCCTTCCTCTTTTGCTTTGGCGTCGTCCGCCGTCCTGACGGGGTAGTCTCTCAGCTTCCTCAGGTAGTGCTCTGCTTTTTGCCCATTGCCTACTTTGGCGTAAGCCTTCCCCAGCATTAAAAGGTTCATGCTGTAAAAATTCGGCTGCACTGTTTCCGCCTGTTCGAAGTACTTGATGGCTTCTTCGTACGACGAAGTTGGCGGTGTCGCGAAGAAAGCTGCAGCAGCCTTGCGCTGGTACCAGGCCAGATCCGCGAAACTATAGTGCCTGTAAAACCATCGGTTACTCGCCAGGACAGAAATATATGACGGACAAGGAAACTTACCAGTATCCCAAACAGTGGAAGCTCGTAGGATCTTGAGGGTTCAGCCTTATGGCGTTCTGAAACGTTGGTCGAGAAAACTCAGCAAAGTCGTACAGTATATTCGAATAAAGAAGTAAACTTACTACCTCAAAATGCAATCTGACTTCCGGGGATCTTTCCAGCCGCGATTTAACTCCTTCGTACTTGCCGAGCTCGTCAAGCAGTATCGCGTACCACTGAAAACACCAACAAGATGCAATGCAAACCGAATAGCTCATCAGGTTTTTCTAAGGAAGAACAGTAAGCTTGGGTTCTCTACCTTGTGGCACGCAAAGTTGTTCGCATCTTGTTGCAAAGCCAGCTTGGCCCTCTCGAAAGCTTCGTACGTTAACCTCTTTCTTTCTTCTTCCCCCGAGGAGAGCTTAGCGAGTTCATACCCTACTCGTGCTAGTCGCCACGAAAATTCGGAGTTAGTGGAATCTTTGAATGCAGATAGTAACTCTGAGAGTTCCTTGATCTTGCCGTTCTCGTAGAACATATCCGCGACGCTCAGCACATCCTTTTCCGTGGGGGACGGACCTAACTTGACAAACCACGAAGTTACTCCAGAGTTGTACAGATAGCTGAAAACATTTCTCCGTTAATCTACCCAAGTCCGGAAACAACAAATTCATCGCTTTGGCCATCTCATGCTGACAAAGTGCAAACTTCACTCCAGTGACGAAACTTCCTGCAAATAAGGCACCCGCCGTCCTGAGCTTCGTTCCAAAGAGCATCTTCGGCGGCGCAACCTAGAGTAATCAGGCTAATTGGACCGGGAGAAAGATGACAGGATATTCCGCACATCAGACGACCGGAAGTTACCTGACGTACTTGTTGAAAGCGGAGTGGCCTGAGACTCCTGAGCGACTGTGCCCATCGATGGTCTGCCATACTGCAAATAATATCCTCAAAGATTATGCAGTGCGCACTCGCCCTAGACATTCCTGAAGTTCGGCTCTCGGCGTAGCTCAATCTTGAGTTTTAAGTTTCAACAAAATCGAAGTCTTCGAAGATCAGAAACGCAAACAAGAATTTTTTGTAGATCAATTATTGATGAATTTGCCTGTAACGGGTTTGCGAATACGCTTCGAGCAACTGTAATAAGGTTCATCGATCAATGAAGCAAACCTGATCATCAGACAACAGCGCCTCTATCCATTCCAACTTTTGGTCGGCGCGATCTTGAAGCACTGGCTTCCCCTCCGGATTCTCAGGCACGCTTTGCGACGGACATTGAGCTAATTGATGACTACGGGTTACCACAACTTGTGACTGAAGGATGGAGGAGCCGCCACCGAGGAAGAGATGTCCAATCGGTCCGACGGACGAACCCCTCAACGTCGCTTCTCTGGAGGAATGTTTGGTCTCTACGGTCGAATGAAAGGATCTTCATTTCGATCTTACGCAAGAGATTTTTCGCCAAATCTCGACGGTTCAATGGTCAAAACTTTGTCAAAACTTTGAAAATTGGAAATCAAAAGACCATCAAAGACACTGCGTGCGTGCACCAAAACAAATACCGGTACACAGATCAACGAGCATTAACTTTAAACTAATCAAAAATGACTGAAGATTCAAAAACAGGGGCGAGTTTATCGGCGGGTCATGTGTACAGGATCAGAGACGATCATAGCTGGCAAGACTACTTCAGCCACTTCAGAAGGGTTTCTTCGAACGTCTTCCGGTGGCGGATACCGTCGCGCATGTAATCTCTGTTCATGGCCTGGATGGAAGCTGTAAAAACAGAAAGCCTGATCATTCATGAGTCAAGGAGGGGTTGATTCACAACGAAAGAACTTTTGATAAATTTACCACAAGCATAGATGAATGTGTCGAGGTTCATCTGCGCCGACGAAGATCCTTTCTTGCCGAAGCGAGCACATAGTTTCTTGCAGAAGTCTGTCGAGAGGTTGTAGCCCATCCCCACAAACGCTTCGGATATTTCGGTGTAGTTGATGGTGCCGGAGTGGTCTTTGTCGAAGTGATCGAAGACGGCGCGCCACTTGCGAATGTACTTCTTGAGCTCTCGGAACTCTGGGTACTCGATCCTGTTGTTGCGGTTCCGATCGAACATCTTCAAAAACATCTGGATAGTTTCCACACTGAAAGGGGTGTAGTTGTCATTGAAGAGAGCTTGTTGCAATTCTTGGACCGTAATTCTTCCATCACTGCAAAGTAAGAACCAGAATGAATAAAAATGGCGCTTTTAACTCCCGAGAAGTGGAACGACGATCATGACGTCACGCTTGTCCATTTAATTACATTGACCGTCGGGGCGTGACAGTACACATTAAGACGGCCTGGCACAACAATGCTGTACGATGTCCACATAAGGGACCGTTCAAGTATTACGTAAGACAATATCAGAGGCGCCGAATGGACCCCCTATCAAAGCAAATCAATGGATGCGGCTTTGATCCATTCGGTTTTCCGAATCTTACGTAATACTTGAACGGTCCCTAACATGGAGTTTCTGAAACTGGACTTCAACTCACCTATCTTCATCGACCGTCGCAAACCACATTCGCAACTCGGCTTCTTCTTCATTCTCTTGCCGATTGAGACTCGCAACAGAAGGTCCGTCGTAGTTGTCTTGCACGGTGGTTCTGGTGGTAGTGCGAGTAGGAGTGGTGGTAGTGCGAGGGGGAGTGGTGGTACTGGTGGTAGTGCGAGGGGGAGTGGTGGTACTGGTGGTAGTGCGAGGGGGAGTGGTGGTACTGGTGGTAGTGCGAGGAGGAGTGGTGGTACTGATGGTAGTGCGAGTATTAATAGTTGGAACCAAATCAATGGTAGTGGCAGCCGCTGTGGTGGTAGTTGTGGGGGTAGTAAGAACCGTTGGGGTGGCAGCGGAATCGGGTGTGGTGGTGGTCCTGGGCGGAAGCAGCTCTTCAGCGTAATTCGCAAGGGCCTTCACCAGGTTTGAACATAATACGTCAACATTACTTGCGTTCTGTAGCAGCAAATAAGCCTTTCCAGAGTGTGACCGAAAGTCGTCCCCGCAGATATGCTTAGCCTGTTTCTTGCTGCCCTGATTGGGCCATGGCACAAACCCGTCAGTTTCGTTCTTCGGGATGGTTCTCTGTCGGGAAAGCCTGACGTATTCAACCAACGCGCGCTGTAGATTACCACGTAACTGTTCCACCTTCTTGTCGGTCGTACTTTCTGGTGCATCCGCAGACCGCAGTATGCTAAAGCACTCTCCCGCTTCTGATTCGGATGTGGCTAGTCGTTCACTTGTCACAAAGTACGGGAGTTCGTAAAGATCCACAACGACAGGCAGCACGTATTCGGGTGAGGAACTCTCGCGAAATCCATATTTCTCGGCCGCCTTCTGCAACAATCGAGTCGAAATGGCGGTTCTGTCGAACCCGGCCACACCGTTCTTCTCCGCGTGGGCGATATCGACTCCCAGGTCGTTGGCGGTTTGGAGCAACATCGTTGAGTTGACCAAAGTCCGGTTACTGCTAACGACGGCTTGGCGAACTCGCACAACAACATGCGTGCCAAATTCCTTGATGACGTTGACGTACTCGTCATAATGGTATTCCAAAGGGAGTCCGCAGATGGCTGTGACGAATGAGGGGTGCAGATGTTTCGTCAGACGGAAATCAA
>BDGG01000001.1:4167271-4201188 GCA_001949185.1 Ramazzottius varieornatus
GAAGCAATGACAAATGGCGTCACAACACTTGTCGAAATTAAGTGAAGTGTTCTGACGATAACAGTGAAACATATTCTGTTACCGAAAATCTGCCGTAGAGGGTGATGTGTTCGAGTGCCGCACTTTGGGCGTCATCGTGGTCCTTTTCGTTGACGGTGATTTCCACCACTTCCAGCTGATCTGGTGATCGATGGAAACATTGGCTCAAATTCGGGCAGGTTGCGTTGCGCTCGGAAGATATCTGAATAACTTTGGGAGGCAACAGCGAGTTTCGCTTTAGTCCAGAGTCAAGTGTGACGGAAAAGGGGTCTCCGTAGAGAATATCATATCCATGGCCAAGATGCCTTCCTATACCAACTGTGGCGGAATTGATAGACGCTTGGTCAGCAGACGAAGATTCGATGTCGTCTGCCCAGTTGCCGCTATGTAGAGGAAAAACAAACTGATGACGTACTAAACACGTAGAATTATAATTACTCAGTTTAATACTGTGCAATGTAAAGCTGCTCCGAATATTTGTGTAAGAAATTTGTCACAGATTCCTAAAAACCACAACTTACTTCAATGGAATGTCCGACAGAGTAAGAGCTCCATTCAGTACCACAAAGTACGTGGCTAACAGTAGGAACAGCATTCTTGCCGGTTCGAGACAAGGAAGCGGAAACTGTGCTTCGGTATTCTCATCAAGCAACAAAATTCCTGTCTCAAACTGCACCTTTTTTGAGATAGCCTAGGTCGAAAGCCTCGTAGCATCTGTTTCAACTTTCGTCACACTGAACCGAAAAGAACGTCGAAAAGCAAAGGCCTGTTTCTACCAAGGTTCAAAACCGATTAGATCCATATCTTCAACATATTATACAGTATTACGGAGAAAAGTAACCTTTGAATCAGCCTGCGACACGACATTGTGGAAAGATACATCTGGGTTCCCAACTCAAAGCGCCTGCTCCTTTTTGTTTTGTAGTTGCTGTTCATTTAGACAGAATCTGGTTTAGAGTATATTTTACGATTATAAAGTTTCAGCGGCATGCGACATCTTCATGTACTGTAGTAGTGAAAACGAGAAGTTGCGAGCGTGAAGAACACAGCTCAAGAAGCTGACAAGAGAACTGGAAATAAAAGCTATCACCAACAAAGTAATATTCAGAAAATGGGCAATGCAAATATCAGCTAAAATCAGAGCCCGACGGCAGTAGCAAACAGCCAAGAAATGAGCGTTTTGGACTTGATTGGAGAGCTATAGACTTGTACTGTATGACACCTGCGAGAGGAAACAAATAAAAAACTATCGTTCTGATACTATGAGAAAGATTGAAATGTTAGGTAGGAACACTTCGATCACTTCGATCCTTTACTTTAACCATTCTACTCCATTAATTGCTGCTGAACCCAGACAGGCCCAAGATGCCGAGGAAGATGTACACCACATCCAGGTACAGCTGAAGAGCTCCTGAGATGTGCTCCTCGGGGCTGGTCTGGTACTTTCGCCCACCCAAAATCAGCTGGGTGTCGTAGGCCAAAAACTACAAAGGAGAGAAACCTCAGTACCAGGAACTGCAGACTAAATAAGGAACGGCGGAAGAAGAGCCCGCAAACATTGGTATGATAATGGTAAGTACTGAGCAGAAACTCACGCCCATGAAGACCAGCGCGATCAGTCCGGAGTAAATGCCATGATACCACTGGAACATAACACAGTCGGTCAACAGGTTCGTCGGACCAATGATGTTAGGTCTACTGATCAGAAGATTCCGCTTACCGGTGATCGCAGACCCGGAATGTAGGCGAACATGAGCGTGATGAAGCCGAACAGCAAGAGGACGAGAAGAACCAAAGAGAGAATCCATCCCCATTTGGTCATATCGAACTGGAAGATAAACCCATCAAATAACGTTCGAGGTGTGTAGAACTGCGTGACTGACAGAGACCTTACCTTGCAGAACGCAGCAGAGAACGACACAACCAGGCAGACCGCCGCGCAGATGCCGATGGCCATGAGGACAATCTTGGTGTCGTGAAAGCTCGAGATGGTGGCCGTCATGTAGGACATGGCCAGGGTCTGGAAGAAACATCAGCAATCAAGCGCCGGTGCTCAGAAGAGATGATAAAACTCTGTGGTTTACGTGCTGGGGAAGCTGTTTTGTATTTTTCGAAGAATCGCGATTTGTGCATGCTGGTCTGAGCGGCCATAGTTTTGGTTCGTCACGAAGACTGCTGATCACATTAACGGCAACAACATATGCCGCTCGCGCGCCAGAGTATGCCGCAACTCCGTAATTGTTGACTTTTGGGACTTATGGGAATTTTGGTGTTACCCCACTCTGACTTAATCACTGAAGAACGGCAAATTCCTGAGACCTCGTAGGACTAAATTGCGTACGACCACCTCTTCTGGATCAATTCATACAGCACTTCTTCCGGAGGTGCTCGAGAAAAAAACTGCGGACCATTTTTCATCAAATGAATTGACAATTTCTCCGCGGTTTTCTTCGGAAAATGTCGCGGTACACTTCCGCGATCTTTGGGGACGTGTCCGGCCAACCTCGAGCCGCCCCTGGGCACAATTATGATCAGAACACATCATCCACGGAAGGTAAGTCTGCTAAGATGATGTCATTCCGCATAATAAGGACCTGGACGGATTTTGATGCACCATTAAGACTTCATTTATCGTGATTTAGCTGCGATATTTCGTTCTCACATAGGAAAGCCTCTTGAAAACATTAGTGGAAAGTTTCATTGAGTTTGGGTACCTTGAGAATAAATTTCGGCAAAATGCACGGACCACTCGAAAATCAAGAGAAGTTTCGAACAGGCAAATTTCAACATTTCAGATCGTTTTACCCCTAAGCAAACTTTTTTTAAACCTTACCACCAACGCTATTCGGTGCAAAATTTCGTCTGGTTTGATTTGAAGATACCATTGTTTCAGGTTAAGTCTTTCTGATAGGTTCTGAGACACTTACAGTTGTTGATCAGCAAAAAATGTCAAACGTATTCAAGATCGATTTTGTTTCTCCCGTTTCAGAGTGAGAAAACCAAAGATGTTAGCTGATCGAAAAAATTTATCTGAGGTGTCGTAGTGACTTAGCACGGAAGCAGCAAATTTCGCCGTTGACGGAGGCGCTTTTTGTTTTTTGCGCGGTAAAACGGACGGTTCTGCGTGAATGTTACCAAACAATCAAATTGTGTGCAGAAAAAACCATTGACGTGTAAGAATGCTCTGTGGAATGAGCAATAAACAAACTTTTCGCGAAATTTCAAAATCCATTCAGTGTAATTGGCCTCCACCTGTATATCGTTCGTGGAACCATGGGTATGTGCCTGCAGCGACATGAAACATAAGCGTTCACTGGTTCAAAGATCGATAGTAACAAGGATGTGGCAGGCTGCCACACGCGCATGCTCTGCTTGGTGGTGCGCCGCAGCGCCGCTAGTTCAGGTCACAGAACCTCTCAAGTCTCGAGGGTCAGGCCAGGTTTTGATCATCCATGAAACAGTAACCCCATCGATCGGTTGAGCACTGATTACGAGCAAACTCGTTAAAAACTTACGAAGATGGCCAGCACGATTATGTTTGTTGGATGGTGGCGGCGAACTCCAGGACAGCAGACCAGGGTGATGTATGTGACCAAGAACGCGGCGTACGACAGGTAGTAGAACCAGGAATTGTGTTGCACAAAACGCTTCACCTCAGGTCTGTAACAGACAGAGATGACCGTTTACCAGACAACATATATAAAATGAATCGTCGAGGTAACTCAGCCCGGTCTTACGAGAAAATGAACAAGCAGATGAAGCCCAGTGTAACCAGCAACTGCAGCATCAGAATGGAGTACACCTACAGGATATAAACTATCGACTAGACAAGCATTCTTTCTCTGTGAAGCTTAGATGGTACACTTGGCATTCTGCCTTACATTCCGGACGAAGCGTCGACGGATCACGGCGTTGTCAAAGGATGATCCAAAGTTATTCGGTCGTTCAGGATCGACAGGTGGTTGGGCCTGATTGCCTTGCTGGCTGTCGACGTAGACTTCCCCATGCGCATTCGGATAGACACCAGCTCCTTGCTGCGGCACGTAGTAGACATTCCCTCTCGCAGGTCCAGGAGCTCCGGGGTATCCGGGAGGAGAGCCATTCTCTTTGCCTGCAGAGATTATACAGTGTGGTAATAAAGAAGGATCCACTGGGAAGAACGATTTCGGAGTAGATAACCAAACAGCACTCTGGTGGAGCTCACACCTGTATCGTAGGATGTCTCATGGTAGTTAGGTCTAGCACCCATCTTCAAGTAGAACGGGGATATCTCATATCTCACACAAGCTTCCTCATGCAGATGGACAGGTAGGATTCTGTACACCGTCTGTAGTCCGCAACAAACAGTCTTCTAGATCAATCGAAATGTCCCCGGCGAAGTCGACAAACAAGTCCCTTAAACACATATCGAAGAGGGGATGAATACGGTTGCAACAGAACAAACAGGTAGGCTTCCGAGAACTGTGAGTGCGAATGATTTTACCCATAATTGAAGGTGATCTAACGAAAATCGATGGATTGTTTATCGGAGGGTTGTCCCTGACCTTCTGGCCACTCCGGCGGCCCGCCCCACATGGTCCATTGTACAGTGTACGACAACATAAGCTTTCAAAAATGGATGTCAATGAAACCAGCTAGACGCAGCAAATCAAATTTGCGCATTGGCTTAACACTGATCTTGATTCTTCGTCCGCAATCAAGACGCTCCGCCATTTTCGAAAGCTTATTTTGTCGTGCACTGTGCCTTAAGGAAGACACTGGTTTAGTTCAGTGTTATTTTAATGATTGTGATAGATAATTGAAAATGGTCGAAAATCGGCCGTGTTGAATTTTACCAAGATAATTAAAATTGTCAAAATCAGCCAACGGATTTTACTGTATAGTGAAACTATAGTAAAATTGGTTTGACGGTCGGATAGTAAAATAGATAATTAAAATTAGGCCAAACTGCAGTTAAAATAGGCCTAGAATGCAAAAAAAGGGCCAAAAATGCGCCATCTATGGTATTTTCTGCATGGTTTTAGACGCTTCCGCTGTTTGACAATAGGCAACATCCGCAAAATGTGACCTAGGTACTGCGTATGAGCTCAGCTTGCGCAACGGGTCATGCGAAACGAGCTGCGCTCCACATTGTTTCGTTTCACACATCGTGAATGTTGCGTTTTGTGCCGCCGCGGTGCATTGACTCAAAATGTGAAGAGCTAACAGTGCGTCAGCACGGCGTAAAATGTGCCACGTTGGATCGCCCACGATTGAAATAATTAAAATTGCTGCTGCAAACACAAGTAAAATTAATAGATGATAGAAAACTCTAAGAGAACCGTTTCCTGCAATGAAAATTTTAAAATCTGGTAGAATTTTAATGATCGTAATAGGAATTAAAATTTCAAAAGCTACAGTAGAATAACACTGGTTTAGTGTACATTAGAATTACTGGAAATACCCAAGGGACTCTAAATCGCAAACTCATCAGAGGAAGCTCGAGCTCCAGACAGCACGATCCTTTACTCAGGATGATTCCCCGATATCTTCTGATTTTTCTGATTATTTTGACGAATTTTAAAAAGTAAAGCAGGTAAAGTCAGCCAATAGGAGATTTACTGCGAGAACGAAAAATTTCCAGCAAATCTAGTTTACATCTTGAAAGGGCTACTCCCGGGGTTTCTTTCAGCCAAGGAGTCAGATTTGTTTTCTCCCCCTTGGTGAGTCATTCGTTATACTATGACCACGTAATCTAGAGTTTCATAAATCTTAACTGCCGAGCTAACTTGGTTATACAGTTGCTGGAAATTGTCAGATTTTGGCGAATTTAGCGAATGAAGGAGCGCATGCCGAGCGCGGTACTAAACTACGACATGCACCTACCTACTGCAGCCCGACGCGCACCAGCACACATAAATTACGTTATGCGGAGGAAGAAACTGCAACCCTCTTTTCTACGCTGACAAGAAACAATCGTGACAATGCAGAATGATACACATTAACATAACTTCACGAACTAGCTGACTACAGTTCCGCATTGTTACTTGCGCCGTCAGAAAATCGCGAAATATGTAATTATTATAGTTTTACACAAGTAACCGTGTGGAACCGAAGTCTGATAATCGAAAGACAACTTGATGGCAATTTCTTATTTACTGAGCATGATCAAATTTTTTGTATAACTAGGCAGCATTGTACAATTCCATATGTTGAAGACTATTATCAAACGTGTCAAAGTCTTTCAAGCGTCTCATATTGAAAGCAAAACTCATCAGAACTGCTATATTATTTTTCTTCATCTGATATCGCTTTTTTCCAAAGAACGAGTTGATAACACTAAAACATCTCTCAACCTCCACCGAATTAACTGGTGTCCATATATTCTGGAGAGCAATAGCATGCAAGACTGGTAGTTCCTTCGAGTGGCTTCTCCAGAACGAATCCAGCCATCTGGCACGTACGTACAGCCAGCTGGCTACGAGTGCAGGCTATGTCGTAGCTGCGGCCAATCGCTCCGTTATGCTCCGCCCACACTAGTCAACTGAAAATTTTCAGCAACTCTACTTGGTTAAGTTCGCAACTTCGCACCTTTCGACGGCGTTGAGGTGTGAGTGTTAATTTCGTTACAAAATTATCGCCTACAAACAGAGACGGAAATGCCGAAGAAGTACCGTGGAGGAAAGGATGGAACGGAAACAAAGGACAAGCAAGTGGACTCTTCGGAGTCAGTGGACAATGAAGCTAAAGAATCGTCGCCTGAAAATTTATCGTCTGCGGATACCTCGACAGGAACGTCGATTGCGGGCAATGGATCGTGGACCATGATTAGTGAGGCAAGTCTTCCCGAAACGGAGGATAGAATTAGTGAGGTGGATATCGAGGACGACAAAGCTTGGTAACGCAGCATCACTCGCTATTTATGAGATTAACATGATGTACCGAATCATAATAAGTGCTCTTCATGCTAATCCGAAAAAACGTTTTGTAGGCAAACAGAACTGCGTCATGCGCTGGAGGAACAATGTGGACTGTTCGAAGTATGCCGCATTGCCGGTGGGAAGGTGCTACCGGAAGAGCTAAGAATTCGTGCATGGCAGGTATGCATGGTGAACATACATACGTGTGATGATTCCGTTTGAGGCACCTCCACTCCAGTGACATCGCGTATGCGTGAAGTAAATTGTGCATCGTTACTGTCTGTGCAGGCATGTCTGGATGTTCCATGGAATGCGGATGAGGTTTCTAGTGGATTCAACCATTGGGATGGAATATTCAACTTGAAGAACCAAGCCAGGCTCGGAGAAGACTGCAAGAAGCTTATCCGTATGTTTGTTCCATCTAGATACTTGTCGCACTGACAGTAGCTGTTTTTGTGTTATAGAGGAGCTGAACAGAGATCCCGAGATGGAAAGGCTGTCCACGCAAAGCGACATCGAGTCGGTAGTGACGGCGTTCTGTGCGAACAAGCACTGTGATTACGACCCTTCATCCAGCTGGATGCACATCCTAAAGATTCTTCTTCCGTTCCATCTTCCATCACCGATGTTGTACGAGTTCTTCTCCGTCATCGTCAACAAGTTCGTTCCGAAAGATGGCTCGAAGAACGAGGTGGTCCACCATCTGTTCCGCCTGATCGTTCTGTACCATGACCCCGAACTGTGCAACTTCATCGACACGAAGAAAATTTCCATTGAAGATGTCTGCGCTTCCTGGGTACGCTGAAATTCCCACTATCGTTTCACGAACAATTGAGTTTTGGGGATATGCGTTTATTTTGTCTTAGTTCTCTTCTTTGCTGGCGACTGATTGCACTCTGGAAACCACGATGGCTGTCTGGGATATTTACTTCCAAAATGACGACTCATTCCTCATATTCTTCCTCAGTCTTGTGCTACTGATGAGCGTGCGGTCAGCAACTCCTCCCCATTTCCCTTGTAGCATTCTTAGGAATTTTCACAATCGCTTTTTTATTTCTAGAGACCAAATCCTCGAAAAGAAGGACGATTCCAAGCTTCAGCTGACCGGTAAGTACAGCATGATTAAGCATGGAAAAACCGCTCACGTCATCCCTTGGTAGGCTTCTCTAACTCCGGGTTATCCCTTAGAATTCCTTAAGACTATCCCGGGTAACATGGGAGTGGAAGACGTCATCGACTTTTACGAGATCGCTAACAACTACCTGGCACTCACCCCCAAATCCCTCCGAGAGGTAACTTGACCTACCAACCAATGTGTAATCTAACGACATTTAAAGCGAGGGACTACAGGTTAATTTTAATTGCTTGGACAGATTTTGAAAACTCATAGTAAAATCAGGGTTGATGCTGCTTTTGCCAAATTTACCCATCAAATAGGTGAGGCATTCGGCATTGTTTCTGGAAAGTTTTGTGGAGAAACATATATCCGAAAAAATAAGCAAACTAGAACCGCAAATACCCTAACAACACCAGTCAGTCGAAATGTGGTCCGGACAGCAGAGAGGTATCTCCATTTATTTCGATGGTCTGCCGCTTATTTGACAGAGCATTCTCTGGGCTTTGAACCCCCAGTTTTACTCTTGAACAAACGTTCCTGTGTTTAGCCAATGATAGGTAAACAGAAACTGTGATATTTCGGTCGAATATTCTTGAAATGTTTCAAATTTTTATGGCCGATCAGTTTGAAGAGCGCTGCGTGCATTCAAAATAAATAAATAATAAAAATGAAAATAATAACCGAAGCCAAAACAATGCCACTCTACAGGGCATTGTTTCATCCGATGT
Organism: Ramazzottius varieornatus; assembly: GCA_001949185.1. Taxonomy (NCBI): domain Eukaryota; kingdom Metazoa; phylum Tardigrada; class Eutardigrada; order Parachela; family Ramazzottiidae; genus Ramazzottius; species Ramazzottius varieornatus. The sequence goes on from BDGG01000001.1 coordinate 4,176,055, forward strand.
TTCACTGAGCGGCACTGTCGGTTCTCTTTCCCACCTTCCCCAGTTAGCTAACTGAGGTTTCACGGCCTGTCCCCTGTAGAGTGGCATTGGCCATAATCTGACACCGTGATTTTGAGTGCTTGAACTACACGAGCTCCCAATTTGAAGGCAATATGATCAGTGGTGGTTTTACAGTTGAGTTGAAATCCGACCAAGCAATTAAAATCAACCTGTAAAGTGTTCAGTTTGACCGAAATCCTACAGAAATAATTCAGAGGAACTGGACGGACTCTTTTTGCAGGCGAACTGGACGGTGATCTTTGGAACGCGCCCCGTCTCCCCCACGAAACGTCTCCACATCCCCATCCCACAAGCACTCTGCCTTCCGGTGACCATCGAAGAGATCGTCACAGCCGCTACTCGCCACAGTGGCTGTCGGTTCTTCGTTATCGACTGCCGACCACCCGCCCAGTACAACAGCGGTCATCTCGTTACAGCCTTCCACCTCGACGCCCAGCTGTTCATCCAAGACGCCCAAGCCTTCGACAAAGCCATCGAGACCCTACTCGAGTCGCAGAAGCAGGCATTAGAGTCCAAAAGTATCGCTAGTGGCGAACACCTCTGCTTCATGGGAAGCGGCTTCGAAGCAGAAGACCAGTTCGTCCACATGGTGGTCGCTCGAATGCTTCAGCACCACCACAAGTACGTGTCACTTGCCGATGGTGGATACGAAGCCTTGTTACATTATGTCGAAATCAACGCGTTAGAAACAGACAGGATTCTAGTGGGCACAGACATACAGAAAATATCGCCCAGGAGTAAAGTAAGACAGTCAAAAAGTACAGAGGCAAAAGTTGCTGATGAGAAACTGGTGGTGAAGGCGAGTACTTCTTTCTTCAACAAGCTAAAGTCCGCAGTACAGACGCAACTACCGGTGGTGAAAGAGAAGATCAGCACGTACATAACGAGTCCACAAGCGTCGAGTTCGGCTCCAGTGCGCCATGTCAGTGCGCAGGATAAACCGAGGAGGGCGCAGTACAGACCTCAGAGTGTGTTCGTGTTCGACGATGCAGACGATGATTATGGGGATAAGGTGGACTACCCGGAAGGGGATCTGCAAAACTGGAAAGAGTTTGTGAGGAGGCCGGATGTATTGGCCCATTTTGAGTGTCTGGAATATGTCTCGGCGGAGGAATCCGTACCTGCGTGAGTTCATCTGGGTGTCGATTAGTAAGAAACGGTGTTTCTTTATGGTTTGAGTTTTGTTTTGTAGGATATTGGTGATCTCGGAAACGGACGTGTATAACTTCCGGCCATCATTAGAACAGCCGGAAATGGCTACCTTGAGTTCACAGCATACGCTGATGGAAGTGCTGAAGATTGTGTGCCGCAGACGGATACCGGAACTCATTACGATAAAGTACGGGACCATGGAAGACGGCAACGTTACGGTCGACGACGTGGAAAAGTACGGCTCAAGCTCTCTTTCTTTTGCAGGAGCCTTCGCTGATAGTAGTACCGATGGCTTACGTTTTGCAGGTTCTATATCGCCAAGTCGGGTGATGCGATCAAGGCCATCAAGCTGCAGATAGTGCGGTTGATGTCCGAACAGGAAGGAAGAGCGTTCGACGATGGGGAATAACTGGCTTATATAATAGCGCAGCATCCAGTACCTGTGTGATTTTGTGATAAACGCTTCACAGCGTATGTTTTTTTAGCCCAACTGTTACTTGAATTTATGTTTGCAACTTTGATGATTTCCGTTGTTCCCAGCTCGGACAAGTTTGACGCTCTATAGCCTTCGCTCTTGTTGCTGGCAGCTCTGCGACTGCGTATGATACAATTACAATAAAGAAATCCAGCATTGGGCAATCGTAATCATTCCAGTTAACTCGAAGACCGAATCAATGTCCTGTCTACCAAAGGATGCCGACCTCGGCAGACCGTACCGCCGTCCTGCTTGAGGTCGCTGATGTTGGACCCACGTCGAGATGTTCTTCCCACCGCGTCGATATTCATGAAGCTTCCCAATGCTATGGGTAATGGCCCCATCAGTGACTATGGGCTGACCATAGTTCCGTCCGGGTGGTCTACATTCTTGTCGTCCTTGCTTTCTTCTTCAGCGGAAAACGCGCCTGAAAACCTACACAAACACAGATGGGGTAAATGGTGATCATTGGCCCAGTCTGTTCGGCTGTAATACCGATGCTTTTCATGTGGATAGCTTGCAATGCGCTTTCATTTCATCCCATACTCCACGACCCAAGACCGGGATTGTCAGTAGGGTGTAAGCTCACCACGTGAGGGTACTGTACAACGCTGCCATTCCAGTATCAAAGAGTATGATGAAGATTTTTGGCAGAATCAACTTCCAGTTGGGTGATTAGGTGCCTCCATCATCTTGAGGCGATCTTCATCTTTCTGGGGTGGTTACCGATGCCGTTCTTTGGGGCTGACACTTGGTCCACAAATTGCCCCTCAGGATGATGGTTGTGGGACACCATCCCTCGGTAGCTTGGAGAGCGTGAGAAATCAAAAAGAAACGAAGGCCAGAAGCCTTTCCTCGTTTCCGCAATGAAGCGTTGGTCATTAGACGAAGACGAGTTTCCGGTAAAAACAAATACCAGTACAAATACAAGTACAACGGATGGTGAAAATTTCCTTATCCGCTTCGCTTTTACGGTGCTATGGATCTGGTTATCTCGTTTAGGTTTCATGGCCGACGCGTTCCTTGACGATCCAAGGATAGCCAAGATTATTATGTGAGCGCGTCCGGGTATGTGGTGTCACCCATCGTCCAATGTTATAACGCTCCTGCATTTCTGGGAACTCAAGGGGCCTTCTTTTTGACTGTGAAAACTAGATCGCAACAAATTTTTTTTGCAGAGTAAACGAGCGTTTTTCTGTGGCAACGTGGGCCTTGGACAATTAGAAAGAAGCGGCTTCTTGGTCTAGACTCAGTTCCAAGTGGTGGCACCACCCGTGCACACCGGAATCTTTGCAAAAACTGAAGCTGCACGAAAAAAACCATTGAGATTAATGATTATTAATGAACGAGGAAACTATGTGAACTATTCCAGTTATTTCAGAGAACGAAGGTCGGTCATATCCATCGAAGCGGGCTGACCTCGACGAACAGCATCGACGTCTTGTTTGACGTTTGACGCGCTGATGTTGGACCCACGTCGGGATGTTCTACCCACAGCGTCGATGTTCATGAAGCTTCCCAGTGCTACAGGTGATGGCGCCATCAGTGAGAAGGGACTGACCATTGTTCCATCCGGATAGTTTACAGTTTTGTCATCTTTGCTGTCTTCTTCTGGAGGGAATGCACCTAGAATCGTATTCCTAAGTGAGCAACACTGGAGTTCGAAAGGCAGGAGCGTCCTTAGTAATTCCTTACCGCCATTCTCGTCCATGATGAGTTTTTCCTTAACAGATCCTGCGTCTGTTCTTCTTCTCGGCTTAGGCGATCCTCGGAGCCAGACGTAATGGGCGATCGAGTGGAGAATGGAATAACCTATGCAAACGCAGCCGAAGATGCCAAAGGCCTTTCTCGTTCCCATCGCATCGATCATCAGGCCGCCCATCAAACTGCCGAGACCTCGCCCTGTTGATTAGATTCGAGTGAGATCATTGTGAGAGTTCATTTGATCAGCTTTGATTTTTTACTGTCTTGGGCACATTGTAGGTTACTCTACCGATGCCGAAGTGTAGGGCGCCATTTATCCCTTGGAGGGTCGCCAGCAGGTCCGCGGAGAACGTTGAAGCATAAATCGAGGCTGCTGTCATCGGAAGAGAACTCGTAAATGCTTCCAGACATTCCAGTGGAAGGACCCAGGCGATACTGGTTACCGCAGCGTACCCCAGAAATCGCAAGCCGAATACGAAAATACCGAAAATGAATATCTTTGAATATCCCGTGTACTTTATGATCCACGTAGCGAGAAGGCAAAACGGCACTCCGGCCAGACCACCGACCGTATTGGTGAAGCCCAGGAGCCACTTCGGCGTCTTGAGGTCCTCCTGAAATCGCAGACAGCTGAAGATGGTGATGCCCTCTGCATGAATTGGCATGTCGGCAAATAAATTCACCCAGACCGTTTTCGCAAGTGGCGCGCGCACTCAGCCAGTAGCAATTAGGAAACATGCGCCACTTGGGATAACGATCGGCGTCACTTGAAACCACGCCTTCCCAACTGTCAAAAGCTAATCCATTTACCTCCAACAGCCAAAATAAGAACCTGGAATATAATTAGACACGTCAGATTACATATTTTGTCTCAGTCGGATCATGAAAAGTGGCTTACGTTTCAAGGAAACCCCATGCGAGACCGATGATACAGAAGATCGTCACGAACGCGACCACCCGAGGATACTTTAGCAACTTTGCCGCGCCAGCCATCACGTTTTTGGCCGAGGGCCGCACATTCAGATCCATAAGACACAGCACCGTCACCGCCAGGAAATGGCATGCAGCATAAATGTAAAAAGCTGGAGCATAGTCTGGTGCTCCTCTAATTTTGCTCGCATAGTCCAGCAACATTCCCGACAAGGGTGGAACTGCCGTGAACCCGACGTACGAGAACGCCCTGTTGATTCCGATATCCCCGTTGTGGTCCTCCACCATCTGGATCAGCGATGCGTCGGCCAAAGTGAACGACAAGCTGAGCGCAAGACCGCACGACAGCCGGATGGCCAGGTAAATTGCGAACGTCTTGAACTGACTGCCTTCGGTTCGTTTTTTCCAGCAAGGAAGGATAACATCCACCCGAGCTTGACAGCTGAGGGTGCATCCAGTAACATCGTTATCTGTATTTTGACAGGTGAGAGACCGGGAACCGCTGACGGACCATCTGCCGGTCATTCGTTGAATATCATGACTGTTAACTGGTCCTGTTGAGATATTCAACCATGCGAGCTCGGAGTGGCTCGTTCTGGAAAGCTCATCTAGAGTGAAGCACTCCCGTGAGCTGCTTGCGGTGACCATGCAAATTTGTGGGCACGTGAAGTTCTGTGGACAGGTCCATAGACAATCGTCGAATAACAAAGGTACTGTGATATTCGTGTCGTCGCATGCAGTTGACTGCAGTGAGGTGTTACTGGATAACAGACTGGTGCCGGTGATGACCTGATGGCTGTTCTCTTGCAGATCTTTACAGGAGACTTGAAGATCCACTTGGCTGATATGCTCATGAAACTTGTCGGTGACGACTTCGTATTTCGGCACCGCGAAAAGAAGCAAGACATGAAGGACGATGCCCAACATTAGGAAAATAACCAAGGTTAGCTTGTATCTTCCGCTTTTGTCCCCTGTGAAAAAGAAGAATGTGATCCCTCGCGCCCATAATGCATAATAGAGAATGATTCTTGACCTATGATTCCAGCCAGCGGCGCTCCCACGCAAACACAAATTGGATATATTGTGTACATCAGTCCGGTCTGCGTAACTGTGATGCCGAGGCTTTTCATGTGGATCACCTGTGAAAGAAAACGGAGGATGACAGTACCCGACTCTAGCTAAGAGAATCGAACGTGGGATTTGGCTTACCAGGTAAGGGTATAGGGCTGCGACGCCGCCGTAGAAGAACAGGATAAAGACCTTTAGCGGGATCAGTCTCCGGTTGGGTTTGATCATGTACCTCCATCCTGTGGTTGCAGCTGGCTTTCCTTTGACGATTTGGACCTTTCGGGAATGGTTACCAACACCGTTCTTCTCGACTATCACCTGATCACCAGCTTCCTCTTTCTGCTGGCGATCGGGAGACGCCATCGCACAGATTTCTTCGGAAAGGTAAGAAGCTAGAAGTTCCGCAACTTTTCCCCCGTATACGTAGACAAAACGAAGACCTCAACATTACTGGAACTTTGCTCAATAGACGACGACAGGTTTCCGGCAAGAACAGTTCCAGTGTCACAGATCGTGAAAATATTCTTATCTGCCTTGTTTTTGCAGTATAACCGATTTGGTTATCTGTTTTAGTTTTCATGGTCGAAGACCGCACAAGAAACGATCTTTTACGATCCAGGATGGCCAAGATCTTTACGTAAGCGCGTCTGCGAATGTGAATTTACGCCTCACCCAATGTATTACGTGTCCTTCGTTTCCAAGAACTCAAGGCGTCTTCATACTGACCGCAAGAAAGCGAAAAAAGCCATTTTTTCTATTTCCTTGTGGAATAAACGGCTCAGGCCGATTAAAGTTTCGAGCTAAGTGCCTTCTTGATTTACTTCCGGGTCTAGGTTCGTTGGTGGTGGCGCCACCTGTGATTAAGGGCACTTACGCAGAAAACTGGAGGGTACGTATACGAGAAATACAATTGCCTCGACCACAATATTTGCATCCTCGAGCAGGTCGAATATTGTTATGACTTATGAGAAAGCAGGTACATACCTGCATGATTCATTCAATTGTCCATACACCGTCTGTATTGATTTCCCTTGTCTATTCGCTCATAGTGATTCACCGGCAAAGCATGCGCCACACAGGTACGTCGTGTGCACCTGCGAGTTTCTGCTCGGAATGAGTCTGAATGACCATTATCGACGTTCGCTCTCGATCGACTGACTGACCAGACGAGCGTAAAATGTTAACGACGATACAATGTGGTGGATATGCATTGAAGCCAAGGTGAAAGCAGCTTGCATTGGAGAATGGTCGATCAAGGCGAACGTGACCGTAAAATATAATCTGGCGCTGGCTACAGCGCCAGCTAGCCAGTAAAATGTTTGATTACTGCGTACGACGCGTCATATCCATCCATCAGCAGTCTATCAAGTGTGTGCCTCCATGACGTCGTGCGAAAGCATGCGAAGTACCACGGTGAAACTTCATACATTGCTGAGAAGGTCGGTCCACGCTGACAAATTTCTCAAACCAACCTAGCCTTCAGCCTTCTTGACTTTTACACTGTTATTTTTTCTTCCTTCTGTTACAGAAAAGAGATTCGAGTCGAAGCCGCGATTGATTATTATGAATCAAGAGAAGATGTGGTTATGAATTACAGTGTCATGTGTTGGTAATGACAGCTGTGGTTTCTCGGAGAATCCAGTAGAGCTGAAGATCTCACTCATCAACTTTATATCGCTGAACTTTTTGCGCGTATGACATTCCACATCGAAATGGACTGCCTCGTATAATGCAGCAACGTTGTACCAAAGCGTCTTCAAGCCAGGTACTTTCCTAAGCTTTTTTCCCTCATCAAGTAAAAAGCTTATCTTGGTCAGTTAAGCTGTTAATGAGTGGCTAAAAACAGCAACCACTTGTTGACTCTCGCAGTCTGCGCACTCGGCCATTAGCAGCGACAAGGATTTTGACAATAATGTTTCTGCTGTTTTCATGCCAGCCTGCAGACCTCTTTTCAATTTCTGCATCGATTGCCATTATACACTATTCAATGTGCTCTGTAGTGTACACGTTGCAATACATGTTTGACTTCGATCCGTCTTACCGACGGGTAAATATTGTTCTGAATTTTTGGTTTGAATATACTTCCAGGTTCCTCGAACTCTTCCAACATGTGTGGAATATCCTCTGGGTAATTTGAGGGCCGATCACCATGAAGGAGCCTGGTGGATTGTCGACAGCGTCTACGGCAGATCGGCACATGCAACGCGCAAACCTTCGTCAGGTGAACAGCGTTCGCGTTAACGTTGAAGCCGAACGAGTCAGGTAAATACAACGAGCTCGCCTTGTTTACCTTCAAATTTGACTGTGATATTTTTTTATGTTGCTCGATGTCAAAGAGGCATATCGGGTTTCTAATCATCGTTTTTCCTCGTGTGGTTCTAGTGGTACTCGACGATCGAAATCCTACGCGAAAGCTGATGTGATACCCAGAGAAGGTGCGCCACCTGGATCCAGTGGGCTTGTGGCGAAAGGGAAGAAGAAAAGGCGTTGTGCACGATGCGATACTCAACTGGGTCGTTTCTTCAATTCCGGATCTCCTTGTCCTACTTGCAACGAAAGGATATGCAACAGCCACGGTTGCCGTATCCGTATTCATCTACCAAACAACAGGAAAACATGGATGTGTATTCAGTGCGTCGAAGACAGGTATCATGAATCTTGCAATGGCGAACTCCCTTTCATCATTGAGGAGAACGAAAAGCTTTTGGAGCTAAACATTCGTAAAAATTTCATGACGAAAATAATTTTGATTTTTTATGCAGATCGCTTTCTCGAGTGGTGCACATTCTCATTGACATTGGCCGAAGGTGTGCGCCACTTGAGGAAACGATCTGATTCCATTCATTTGCCCACGTCCCATATGATGACAATGATTAATTGGAGGAAGGTTGGAATGCGCGCAGACTGATTGTGCTATGTTCTACAGGCAAAGAAGAGTGTCGTCCGGAGAATGGATGCTTCGCAGAGCCGACCTCCTTATGAGGGATCCAGTCTCCCTGATGACGAACCCGTTGGAGAGTCTCACCCTTCCTCGTGGTCCCATGCATCGCAACTCAGTTCCTGCTACCACACTCCCACGTAGCTTAAGCACCATCACCAGCGGTAACATACAGACGGTTCCTCGAGCTTACTCCATCGTCTCCGATCCCGCGCAACATGAATACTACACCGCCACTCGAGGTCGACCGGTCACAACGCCCGGCGTCGTGGCCACCAAGAAGAAACACGCTCCTCTGCCTCCCAGGGCCAATCCGAGCGTCTACATGACGACGGTTCCGGCCTCTGTACTGCAGCAGAAAAATATCAAGAGTGCGACGTTGGGAAGACCGCTTAGCACTGTTGTCTTTCCCAGCAAGGGAATTAGAGAACAAGAAGACAGCTCGATCGTGGTCACCACGTTGAAGAGGCTCAAGACTAAGGGACCACCTACGCCATTGCTCAAAGAGAAATATATCCATATCGAGTTTAACAAGTCGCCGCCCATGGAACCTACGGATTACGGTACTATGTCACCGAAACCCATCAGAAAGGAACCCAACGAAATTCATCCTCGTTTGCTCAACGGTAAAAGGGCAAACTCAGATATATTTCAACCATATGTTTTCCCATATGTGTGTGTATGTGTATATGAAATATTAAGGATGGTTTGATGTCTATTGTGTAGGAGTGGGTGGAATCAGTCCGAATGTCCGCTCACCGGTCAAATCCGCCACATTGGATCGCGATCACCGTGTCTACGTCCAACGCACTGCTTCCTACACCGAAGGTGCCTCTCCGTCGCCTTCTTGGCACAACAGGCTGAGCCGGAATGGCAGTCAGTTCGAGCCTTCCACATCCCGAATAGATCCTCTCGACCTCTCCGCCGCTACACTTCCTCGTGTGGCAAGGCGAACTAAACGGGATGAGCCATCGGACACAGCTACGCTTGCTCAACACTCGGACCACTCCCTGTCCTTGCTCAACCTTGGTGTCGGCGCCTTGACCAAGCCCCAACCGGCATTACGGAAAGCCGTCTCCGGTATTCAGCATCCCAGTTACGCTTCCGCCTTCTCCCGCGGTGATACTACGCGCAAGTCTTTCATGGAACGCAGTGGCTCCACGCGTCGTTCAAACCGATCACTGAGGTCTTCTTTCCGACAGCAAGATGAAGCCCTGACTAAGCTCATATGGAATACCATCGCGTTAGATTATGACGATTTCTTGACTGTGGTCAAGACGAATTTACAGACGGTCGCTGTGTACTACCTGAACCCATTCTACCAACCCATAGAGAGAAGAAAGTCGAAAACGGAAAACCCGCTCCATGTTTCCATAATCGAGATCAAGCCGCCTGTCGAAGTCGAAGGACCGTCAGAAAGCCCGCAGACTCTGCTGTCTGCGAGAAATAGCTTCCGCGTTACCGACATCGTGCCTGATGTCCAGCTGGTACTGCAAGAAAGCTCGGATGTGTTTCCATCACATCCGTTACCTTCCTCGTTTCATCTTTCGTCGGTCAGAAAAGTTTTCCAGCCAGGTATCTTTCACAGATCGAATTACTTTTCGGTGTCTGACATTGCTAAACTGAGCGGAAACGTTTCGGAAAGGGTGTCGAACGCCTTTCGAGTTTGACCAATACAGAGTTTGATCCTCGTAAAAATTAAAGAAGAAGCGCTCAGGTTGCGGACGCAGCGTTGAAATATTTCTAAACGTTCTCTTTCGAGTGGAGGTCAGGACATTAATAGGCTGGGAAGTTGGCAAAGAGAATGTGCCTTGACTTTGGCGCCTGCATACGAATGAATCGTACACTGCCAGAGCACGTTGGTATGCAGGTGCTTGAGTACGGCTTCCCTACTGTTACCGGCTTCTCAGATAGCCGTTTTAGCAGTTCTTTCTAAACACTAGTTTTCTTGCTCCATGTCTTACATGGTGATTGTTTTTTTACAGCATTGGAGGTACCGGGAGAAAATGAGGAAGAAGCACCATTTGAGAGAACTTCATCGTTCGAAAGGAGAAACTCTATGCCGAGGCGGCGCTCAATATCCCCTGCAGTTCCCCTTGTCCAGAACAGTCCGGAGCCAAAGCCAAAACCAAGAAGTTCCTTGCAACCCAGTCAAGTCGGCGATCTACCACCCGTGAAGATCTCGCCAAGACCCTCACCCAAAGTCCTGCCGCAGTTCGAGTCAAAGACAGAAACGGAAATGTTCCTCAACGGATTACCGAAGCTTCGGGAAGTTAGCAGGACCAATGTGGCGGAGCTGAACGCCGAACCATCAGACAACGTCCCAGAGTTCCAGAGAGTCCTAGAGAAGTTCAGAGAGCGGAAAAAGTTGCAGGAGGAAGACGTGATTGAGCCACAGCCCAGTAAGAAGGCGTTAGAGGCCACGAACTCACGAAAAGTCGATGATACCGAAACAGTCGCAGCGGCCTTCCAACATTTCCGAAAAGTCAACGAGGAAGTACAGGACTTGAAAGACTTTTTGAAAACTGCAAGGGACAGTACGGCCAAACGTTCCGAAGTTATGAAAATCGAAAGCAAGGCCGAGACGGTACCTTCCGTACCTTCTGAGAGAACGACGGATTCCAGCGGAAGCTCTACAACGCAAGAAGTTCCACCTACGGTTCTTCTGGTAACCACAAACCATATTTCGGCACCCCAGGTCTTTCAAGAAACTAAAACTTCATTCGTGGAACCTGAGTCGCTGTACTTCACCGAAGCGAAGATCGCGAACACTAGACTCACGGTCGAAGAACCCTCTCCAGCAGACATCAGTAGGCCAACAAGCATCTTCGTCACGCATGAGACGCCTATCACGTTTCCAAAGTTCGCCGGTGGCTTTCATCTGGCTTCTGCGGGGAAAGTCTTCGGTATTGTTCCAGTGGAGATCCCAAGTGAGAAGTCCAAAAATCAGGAAGATGAAGATCCCCGAGAAAGAGAAGCGGAAGTTATGGGCGAACCAACTGGTCCGTTGGGCGAAGCGTCAGTCTCGACGGCTGCTGACATCGTGGCTTCTTCTTCTGACAGCAAAGAAAACTCCTCAAGTACATCTTTTGAGAATCGTCGACCAGAACGGGCAAAGTGGCATTCCAGCCTTCTTCAAACAAGCCAATCATTCAACGCCAGCATGGCCACTGTGGATTCATTTGCTTACGACGATGATGTTGAACACCACCACGTAACGAAGAGTTACCGAGATGACGTAAGGCCGGTTGACTTGACACTGACAGGTGACGTCACAGTGGTCAATGTAACGGATGGCGTAATGGTGAGCAAGCTGAACGATGAAGTCATGTCGCCAGCTGACGAAGAACTTCCGGTCAAGAAATGCGTCCCCTCCGTCAAACGCTCAGCTATTCGTTGCTACAGTTCTTCCGATGGTGAAGACTACGTTGAAGCTGACTTCGAAGATGAAAGTGACCATGAAGAGCACGACGAAGAGGACCATCAACCGTCGACCAAAGCGTGTAGGAAAGTCGATGCAATGGAAGTTCAGAGTGAAGAAGTGGAAACTTTTGATGACTTTGACTTGTGGGAGATGGAAGCTCAACCGATCGTCGCGCCTTACGATCTCTTCGGTCGCTTACAAATCCCTCTGGATACCATCTTCGAAGAGTCCGAAGACGAAGGGAAGGATTCGGCCTACGCCCGTAGTGGTACGATGACCAGAAAGGCAATGCGGCCAGTCAGCGACTTCGACGACCTGTCGCCAGATGAACTCGAGGAAGAGAAACCAGAAACCAACGGCTGGCATAACGGCGAAGAGGAAACCGAGGACCGAACTCAGCCAGACCTTGAAAGGTATTTTACAACCGGGTTGTTGCAACCTTCTCTGGAACGCCCTTACCTGAAGGACGCTTTTGATGGCCTGGACCGAACCGTACCGAGCAAAGCTCCCGAAGAGCGCTCTATTTTCAAGTCGGCCAGACTAAGATTTGCTTCTGCCGACTATCGGCTGTCAAGTGACAATGACGTTGACGACCTGAGTCCATCTAACCCCAGTGATGATGAAAGTGAGTTTTATTAATTCCAGGAAGGTACAAGCTTCTCTTGTTGTGTGTTTATGCGCAAAACGGTTTTAATGCTTTGGTCGGAGAATCAAAATATGTAAAATTTATACATGTGTAAGTGTTGGTCGCTAGTACAAAATAATAACTTATGACGGGAAGTTCCCGCTAGTAATTATTGTTCGATCCGTAAGAACCACCGTAGCCGTTGCTGTTTCCGCCCGCGGATCCGCGATTGATCAAATCGCGCAAGTTTTCGTACCAACCAAGGAACTGATTTCCCGATCCACCACCGAATCCGTTCGAGTTCTGATTTCCAAGGTTGTTCCCGCCATATGCACCACCGTTGTTGTAACCGTTACCACCGTTGTTGTAGCCGTTTCCTCCGTTGTTCCGGTTTGCCAAGAGCACACTGGCAAAATTGAAGGCGTCGTTTCCGCCATAGAAAGGACTGGCACCCGAGCCATAGCTGCTTAAATCGGGGAATCCGAAACAGCAGCCTCCGTATCCCCAAGTGATTCCGGTGCTCGGAAATCCGCCGTTGTGTGATCCTCCGTAAGAACCACCGTTGTTGCTGTATCCATTGTTATTACCATAACCAACTGGGTTCCCGGATGAATAGGCTATGCAGACTGACGCCGCAAATATGGCGGAAAGATAGAGGGACATTTTACGGCTCTTACAACAATACTGTGGCCTATTCTGGCAAAATGTTCTACCACCATGAAGATTGGATTCGTCGGAATTTTTATACACAAACAGGACAGATTACTCAAACATGTCATTGTCATCTTTGTTTCGTAAGTAAAATATTCTATAATTTTGTGTTGTTCCTGCTTCACATAATATCGGCAAGCTGTAATTAAGAGCCCGTAGAAAAGGTGCTTCAGGATACATTTTTGTGCAACAGGTTAGAGCATCAGTGATCTGCACATGACTGACAACGAGCGTTACCGCGATACGCGACACAACCGCTAATCATTCATATTTCAACGATCGACCACGATCGATATCGTCCAGCATCTTACTATTAGTGACTTTGGTTTTATTTTGGATTCAGACACTGCAAACAACATCTTCGCACAACTGATAATAACCTGCGTTGTTGACCAAATGCCGGCTACCGGTAAGTAGAAAATTGAGCAGTCTCCTAGTGAGACGCCAGGTGTGGCTTGAACATCGACGTTGGTACTTTCGTGCGAACTCATTCCGGCGGTGTCGTGACAGAAAACTATGCGGTCTGATGCGGCAGAAACGATAAACTATGAAGATGATTAATTACATAGGTCTGCTGTTCGACCAAACAATGGAACGTTGTATGCAAATGCCGCACATGATCTACGCCGCATCCGGTGATACTTCTGTGCCGATTGGACAGGTCCTCCCCATTGACCCGAAAGGATGTTATGTGGACCAGGTCTTCTCACACACGAAACCCTTGAGGGCGTTAACTTAGGTCTCTGTCTCGTATTATACAATGGCGGCATACTCTGCTCCCCATAAAATGTTCTCGGCCTTCTTCGTCCGAATTATTTCACACCGGATGTAAGGGTCTATGAAATTCCGCACAGCTTCGGCAGTGAGATGGGTCTCCCAACTTACGCATTCCTTCTTCTGGCCTTGACACTGTGGCTACTGTCGGATCAAACAGAAGGTACAGTGTTTTTGGTCAAGTCTTTACTTTAAGAATCACCAAACTTAACTATAACTAACGGAAGCTTTTGTAAAGGGCGTGACGATAGAGGCGGCGGGATGATGCGCGGAGGCGACGGTGGTTCCCGCGGAACGAGTCTGGGGAGGGGATCTGGTAGTGGAGGATTTCGCGGTATGGGTCGCGGGAGAGGTGGCTTCCATGGAGGTGGGTTCCGGGGAAGAAGTCGCGGTAGAGGCTTCGATAGGCGGCGAGACCTCGGTGGCCATGGACGATTTCGAGGCCGGAATAGGGGCGATGGCCGTCGAGGAAGACATGGTCGGCGTCCCCATCATCTTTGCCGACACTTTCGCTGTGGTCCTCGGGATTGGGGCTATCCCGGATTCTGGTATAATACCTTTTACCGGCAGCCCGTCAGCATTGTCAACGTCGACTACACGGACTATAGCGTGCCGGAAACCACGGGATGCGTCGACGAGAATGGAGATGAGGTGGTCTGTGATTACCAGTAATACCTTGGGAGATCATTCGGGGTAAATTTCAGTACTTTTAGATATAGTTTTAGTGATGAATGCTGTTTTGTTTAGAACATTTACTTCAGCTGGGTCTGTAACTGAGTGCTGGCCGTTTCGTAAAGACCTTAGTTGCAAAGCAAGTGAAGATGCGATACGCACAGTAGCGCGATAGAGATCAACAACAATAATCATGTTAATCACATGTTTTGGGGTCTGGTTCTACCGGGCCTCTTTATGCTTTTGCAAATTGGCTTGCGTTTTGTGCATGGCTGTAATTATATTAGTGCTAAAGGACAATCAAGATTGAAAAAAAAATCACATGTTCCTAAACAGGTACATGGGTCTTCTGTCACAATCTGACAATAAAATGATATATCTAAAGGTCGGGCGCTTGCTTGCTGTGAGGCTACCGGTCAACATGACAGGAACCTCGATGGAAACAAGATGAAAATGTAGTGATCTTTAGCCAAGAAGACTAAAAACGACGCTTCCGGGCAGGAGAATTTCGGACTATCAAAAGACACATTCGAGTACCGAAAAATGTCGTTTGGACATTGTATCACAAGATTGGAGGTTACCGAAGAGCTGTGCAAGCTTTTGCCAACATGGACTTTATAGCTCATGTTTTCCTCCTGCTAAGCACCGGACTATTACTTCTGTTTTTTCACAAGGCTCATGGTAATGACTTAGTGATAAAGTTTCGCATGACGTATAAGACTTTACGCAGCATCTGTGGAGTTATGAGAAATTTGTTTCACGTAGTGTTGCTGTGTGCTAGGAAAAAGATGGCGAGAAGACCTGTCGGAAGTCAAGGCACGGGACAACATCCTGGACATCGCTTTCACTATGGTCTACATGCTGGACCTTACGGATGGTGGTACGACCAGCTTCGTCAGCATCATTCTAAATTTGTACGATACGTAAACGAAACCGGGAACCGGGTCCCCCGTAAAAACTGATCTTCACGTACGATGGGAAATTACGAGACAGTAAAAATATGGGTCAGACCTTTCCGGTACGCAAGCACTCACGAACGCGCCTGATTCACACTAATACACTTTTTGCCTCTTCTCTACGATCGAATTTCGATTTTGCAGTCTTTTCCGCCTGTCCCATAATTTCCCCTCGTAGACCGCAACTGTTGTTAAGGTTCTCCATTTATAACTTTTTTTATACCTTGTTGTTTCGTGAGGACTGGGCAGATGAATGAGCTTCTCCGATACCACGCGGCAATTAGCTCGCCGTATACCGGTACCAAGCCTGGCAATGTCATTATACGTCATATATATGTTGAAGATATGGATCTAATCGGTTCTGAACCTTGGTAGAAACAGACCTTTGCTTTTCGACGTTCTTTTCGGTTCAGTGTGATGAAAGTTGAAACAAATGCTACGAGGCTTTCGACGTGGGCTATCTCGAAAAAAGTGCAGTTTGAGACGGAGGAATTTTGTTGCTTGATGAGAATACCGAAGCACAGTTTCCGCTTCCTTGTCTCGAACCGGCAAGAATGCTGTTCCTACTGTTAGCCACGTACTTTGTGGTACTGAATGGAGCTCTTACTCTGTCGGACATTCCATTGAAGTAAGTTGTGGTTTTTAGGAATCTGTGACAAATTTCTTACACAAATATTCGGAGCAGCTTTACATTGCACAGTATTAAACTGAGTAATTATAATTCTACGTGTTTAGTACGTCATCAGTTTGTTTTTCCTCTACATAGCGGCAACTGGGCAGACGACATCGAATCTTCGTCTGCTGACCAAGCGTCTATCAATTCCGCCACAGTTGGTATAGGAAGGCATCTTGGCCATGGATATGATATTCTCTACGGAGACCCCTTTTCCGTCACACTTGACTCTGGACTAAAGCGAAACTCGCTGTTGCCTCCCAAAGTTATTCAGATATCTTCCGAGCGCAACGCAACCTGCCCGAATTTGAGCCAATGTTTCCATCGATCACCAGATCAGCTGGAAGTGGTGGAAATCACCGTCAACGAAAAGGACCACGATGACGCCCAAAGTGCGGCACTCGAACACATCACCCTCTACGGCAGATTTTCGGTAACAGAATATGTTTCACTGTTATCGTCAGAACACTTCACTTAATTTCGACAAGTGTTGTGACGCCATTTGTCATTGCTTCAGACGAACATTTCGTCGGGTTTCGGTCTTTTGACTAAACGCGCCCGCGAGACAAGCCTTCGTCTGGAGGACGGCGTCTTATCAGTGGAACACATCCGGCTGGCTATCTCACAAGAGTCTAAGCTTGATTTCCGTCTGACGAAACATCTGCACCCCTCATTCGTCACAGCCATCTGCGGACTCCCTTTGGAATACCATTATGACGAGTACGTCAACGTCATCAAGGAATTTGGCACGCATGTTGTTGTGCGAGTTCGCCAAGCCGTCGTTAGCAGTAACCGGACTTTGGTCAACTCAACGATGTTGCTCCAAACCGCCAACGACCTGGGAGTCGATATCGCCCACGCGGAGAAGAACGGTGTGGCCGGGTTCGACAGAACCGCCATTTCGACTCGATTGTTGCAGAAGGCGGCCGAGAAATATGGATTTCGCGAGAGTTCCTCACCCGAATACGTGCTGCCTGTCGTTGTGGATCTTTACGAACTCCCGTACTTTGTGACAAGTGAACGACTAGCCACATCCGAATCAGAAGCGGGAGAGTGCTTTAGCATACTGCGGTCTGCGGATGCACCAGAAAGTACGACCGACAAGAAGGTGGAACAGTTACGTGGTAATCTACAGCGCGCGTTGGTTGAATACGTCAGGCTTTCCCGACAGAGAACCATCCCGAAGAACGAAACTGACGGGTTTGTGCCATGGCCCAATCAGGGCAGCAAGAAACAGGCTAAGCATATCTGCGGGGACGACTTTCGGTCACACTCTGGAAAGGCTCATTTGCTGGGCGTGGGGTATGACATCTTTCGTGGCGACCCGTTTGCACCGGCTCATGATACCGGTTTCTTTCCTCTACCTCACTTGCTTGTCCAGGATCGTAGGATACTTGGGTCGAACAAGACCGACACGTCAGTCACCGACTTGTGTAGCGAGACCGTAGTTTCGCAAAGCTTGAAGTACAGAACGCAAGTTTGGAATCTCCAGGAATTCGTCGATGAATTGAAAAAGCACTATAACTTCCTGGATCCATTACCGGTATGACAGCCTTCTTAAGTGACGACTTTTCAACTCTTTCAGGCTCATCTTTTACGAAGCGTTTCTATAGGTCGAAGTTGTTCCCTTATTGTCGACCGAAAGCCAGTCGATGGCAAACGCGCGGGCGGCGCTGTTCCCCGATGGTCAAAACTTGCTGTCTGACCTAATCGCGGTCAATGCTTCCTTCGAGGTCCTTCTCAAGTATCACGCAGTGGACGGATTAGCCTCTGAGTTCGTCCACGCCCTTTGTGGGTTGCCTGTTACGTACCAACGTGGCCCATACATAAGCTTGCTAAAAGAGTTTGGCACGCATATCGTCACGAAGATCCGCATTGGGAATTTTAGCTTCGAAAGAATTGTCTTGCAGAAGGCGAGCCTTGTGCGAAAGATGCTTGACGAGGAGCAAACAAGACAGCAAAAGCGCACTGCCATTTTTGATCCCAATAACTTGTCCACTGGTGATATTGTGACAGCCGGCCGGCGTTTTCTTCAACAGCACGATCTCGATAGTAGCGTCCACTTCCAACAACTGCCAACTATTACCAGAAACGACGAACCGGTGCTGTTGACACTCCGCGATATTTCCTACTTTGTAACCCTAGAGCGGCTAGCCAGCAGTGTCGTTCCCGAAGACAAATGTTCCCACCTGCTACAGAATGAAAGTAATGTTGACGTATTAAGTTCAAACCTGGTGAAGGCCCTTGCGAATTACGCTGAAGAGCTGCTTCCGCCCAGGACCACCACCACACCCGATTCCGCTGCCACCCCAACGGTTCTTACTACCCCCACAACTACCACCACAGCGGCTGCCACTACCATTGAACTGGTTCCAACTATTGATACTACCACCACCACCACCACCACCACCACCAGTACCACCACTCCTACTCGCACTACTACCAGTACCACGACAAAGCATCCCGTGGTCACCCAGTCGATGTTCTATCAACCACAACCAAACCGGAAGTCAGTGTGGCCAGCAGGATCCTACGCTCTTTTGGAACCTACCGAAGGCTGCCCAAGTACCCAGTGGGAACGAGGAAGTAGGTTGCAAGACACAGAAGACGACGGCTACGGTAACAGCTGGTCTACGGATTTCGCTGAGGTGACCACCGCTAAGTTATCAGGTGGTGGAGTTCAGCTGGGTTTTTGCGTAAAGCCTAATCCATTCTTCACGAACGAGCCAGAATGGCCGTCGGGTTCCTATTGCATATTCAAGAAGGGTGATTGTCCTCGAGGCTTCAGCACTTCCTACGTTCACTTTGACGACGAGGACCATCAGAACCATAACGGCTTCAGTGGGACGCTACCGGATGGCATATTTGGGAAGGACACGCGATACTTCTTTTGCTGTAGAGACGATGGAAATCCCATCGTTCCTATAGAGTTGCCGACTCAACACCCGTTCATCATGATGCGAAATGCCGTTCAAGAATACGCGTGCCAGATGGTGGAGGGAATGAATGCTACGCCCTTTTCGCTACTTGTGGACTGCGAGAACTCCCACAATGGGTGTCACGCTTCGACGTTTGGCGATTCACTTCCGGGTTTCAGGAAATACAACGGGGACTTTCGCTGGGACTTCTGCTACTACAAACGGTCACCCATGAGCCCGCTGTCGCGTTCTAATCCTTTCCGCAGTCTTCTCGACTACATAGATAATGCGCCTATTCTCAGCTTTAGCAGCGTCTTCAGAGGTATAAATTTCTAACGGTAGATGGAAAAATTATACACGAGAGTTCGAGCATCAAAGTAGGACAACACGGAAACGTAGAGTAAGTCTTCTATTCAGGAACCCCTCGAGCTCTTCAGGTTCATTAAGGATAATTGCAGTAACTTCCGTTGCACAGACAGAAGCGACCAGAATAGATTTCTTTAGTATACGGGTCCATAGCCATGCTGACGTTACTGCAACGGTTTGGGTATATCGGAGGATCGTACTGGTAAAACACGCTGGTCATGCCACACGATCGAGTTATGAGGTCTGTCAAAGAAGTCATTTTAGTCTGCATAAACTCGAAGGCACACTCACTTCGAAGCAGGAACTAAATCTCATTACCTCGATAGATAACCCCGCTGCTGAGAACATCCCCTCGGAAGCTGAAGCAGGTGTCTTGAGCACCGGTGCACCTTACGCGAGACACCTCATAGCTGTAAAAACACCGGGTTCCTGGGATACAGGCGTAGCACTCCAGTGCTTGTCCTGGGAAACAACGTCCAAGTCAAGACAACGTCGCTGAATACGCGCTGTGATCTCTCTCATACGGACGTACAAGTTACCTGACTGAATCGTCGCTGCCACCGTGAGGGTCAGCAAAGTGAGCACTCCGTGGTGAATGGCCATCGCTATCGACACCTTCAATAGTCTTTTGTATTCCAGAAGGAAAAAGTAGGGAAGTTTTTCTCTGGGTCGAAGCGCAAGATCCTGAATCAAGGTTTAACTACAGCGGAAGAGGCTACTGGAAACCTGCATACGTCTCATAAAATATCACCTTGTAGAACCGGAAAACCTTCCAACTGTTACGCTGTAATCTGCCATCCTGATGAATACTATCTGGGTAACATTATTACCAATAACGTGGCTGCTTCAGGAAAGGTTCAATGTTATCACTGACACCGGGTGATACTAAAAGAGCCCATATCAGCTTCGACCAAGAATTCGTGAGTCAAATGCTGTTACAGTACAAGTAACCAAGAAATCATAAAAGCACAAAACAATAAGACTATCAAGTTACAGCACTCGCAAGTTCACGAAAGGTATGGCAATCACCAGGAACTTACCGCTAGTTACGCAAGTTAGGAAGATTATCGAAACACGTAATCATACTAGAGGTCCAGCTTTGCATCGGCTTTGTGGGGATGAATGACTATCTTTTCGTGAGCCGGCAGTTTCAGGCATATATCACAGTTATCGCACGTGTTCTTTTCCATTTCCTCCCCGAAATACTTTAGCAAGACACCTCGACGACATTCTCTTGAAGTACTGTATCTGAAATAGCGAAGGTCTAGCACGGAGCCATTCTCCACTCTATAATACAGCATGACAACATCGTCCGGACGTCGAATCCGAGCTAATACTTACGACAGCACAGCCTTCACACGGCTGATGGCTTCCTCTCTATCCTCTTTCGACAGCCCTTCGAAAGCCATTCCTTCTGGAGTCAGATCATGCCAGAGCAGCGTAGCTGAAAAATGAAACAAAATCAGGTTTAACAAAACAAAGTGATACGAAGTAAAAGAAGCCGTCGCTGAACAAGGAAGCACCTGTGGCAGGCTTATTATCACGTCCAGCTCTTCCCGCCTCTTGTACCCATTCCTCTAAACTCTGAGGTACACCCAAGTGATACACCTACAATAAACACAAATGAGGAAAAGACTACTTGAGAACATCCAAGCAGAGCTCGTACATGGCGAACATCATTTCTGCTCACGCCGTGTCCGAAGGCTGAAGTAGCGACAATCAACGAAGCTTCATTATCTTGCCACTTCTTCAGGATTTCCGCTTGCTTTTTCGCTATAGAAAAGAGTATGATTGTTTCCTATGGAGAAGGCAGTTTACTAGATAAAACATATTTTGAGAGTACAACTTACTATCGTACTCGCCAGTGTAAGTAAGGACCTTGATTTTACTCGCGTATTTCCTGAAAGCCTCCGCGATGACGTCAACAGCTTCCTGGTTATCATAGAACAACAGCGCCGATTCGTTTCCTGCTTCCTCAGCGACTAGTTTCACCAAACCTTTCCAGTCTTCTACATAACGAAAACATGGAAAACATCGAAAACATGCAAATCCAGCATGGAAATGCAATATACAAAAATTCGCCGAAGAAACGAACCGCGTTAGCTAACATACCGGGCGTCGTTTTGGTTTCTTCAGGATGGTCGGTCAACTTCTTATGCTTCGAAGCACCTGACTGTACTTCGACATATCGACATCGCGTCTGTATGTGAGGGGAATCTACAGAGCTCCAGTATTCTACAGAGCGATCAGCTCGAAGAAACTCTTTCAGCAAACGTTCGCGATTCTTCTTCGTGGCCGTCCCGGTAGCTGCCATCAGGGGTACGTTCGGGAAGAGATCTTTCAGCGTTGTGAGAGCCTTGAACTGCGGCCTGGAAAGCAAAAGTCATTCACGAAACCCTGTAACAGAACCAACTGTTCGAAATTCTGTAATTAAGTACCTCATTCCATGCCAGCAAAGGTGAGCCTCGTCCAAAGCGATCAACGCGAACTTTTCCGCCTCGTTCAACGCAATCAGGGCATCCAAAACCTTTGTCCTGTTGCCCTTCTCGTCGAAGATACTGTCAGGTGTGCAATACGTAATGTCGACTTTCTTGATCAGTGCTGCTACATCAACGTCTTTGTTCTTGCCTTCGGCATCAGTGTAGGTGTTGTCGATCACAGCAACATGCAGCCCCTAACCACGAAACATCGTTAGCAATAGTAAACAAAGAATTGGACTGATCATTGCATGTACGAACTGTGTATGCGATAGTACCTTTTCCTCCAGCGAGTCTTTCTGGTCGAACATTAACGGAGGTACTGGTTCAACAACTAGCGCACGTCTGCTGGATACCAGAGTGGGCAAAACGAAACACATGGACTTTCCTCCACCTGGAAATATTGAAAACCATCAGGTATCTGTTCTCGTGGAAGACATGAAGCCAAAGCGCCGAAAGCGGCTTTAATAATATAATGTTATTGTACTCTCTTTGTGAAAGCTTATGAGCCTATAGGCTATATGGCACCGACTACGATCGTTACCTGGCGGCTGAATGATCGACACATCTTTGCCGCTAAGAATGTCAATGCAAGATCCCTTCTGATGTGGCTTTAGTTTGTCTTCATCCAATCCTGCACATCAGGAGAAGATCAAACACTTATGGGCGGTTGTAGAGTACAGTGTGCACGACGAAGATAATTATGTACACGAGTACCGTATTTGTCCTTGGCTGCTTGCAGTACCTTCCCTTCAAGGTTCTCTTCTTCGGTCAGATCTTTAGATGCTGCCTTATCCCCCATCCCAATAACGGACTTTATTGTGTCCACGATAGCCGTCATCTTGACTGGGTTTGTCGAGTAAAATGAACAAGCACGAACAGTTCGATCCGCCAAAGCAGCTTCGGGACAGCGAAGAATTCGGCGGAAGTGACGGTGGAATGCAGCAATAAGCCTGACTCGTCCAGCAGATAGCATTTGCATCCGTCCAGCAGGATGACAACCTGTAAACACAATTAAGGAAACCACAGTAAAACCCAACAACAAGAACGCAAGTATGGGGATTACCCACTCGTAGTACGGAATGCACTTCTGGAATCTGGATCGAGTGACTAGGGAGTTCGATTGATTGATCCGGCATTGATTGTCCGCCGGAAGTAGTTCAGTTCAACGTGGACCATGCCATATGATGTCATGTCATGTTTGACCACTGACCCTAGGGTTCGATACTTCCTGGTCCTTCCAGGCATCAGCCCCCTTCCGCACCTTCTTGACCTTCTTTGACATTCAAGCAGAGCAGAACTTCAAAGAGTTACATTCCGATATGTAGCAGTATAAACGAGAATCTGTTGGTTCTGTCCACAAGAAAGTCCCCACAAGCCAGCCGTGCGATTCGTGCCTTTTGCCGAGGCGCAACCAACTTCATGCCAGCGCCAGCTGATATTGGCTTTTGGCGACGGAATGATAAGGAAAGTTCCTCATGCTCAGAAATTTTGAGTCAAGATCCACCCCTGAACGAGCCATACTCGATAAACAATCCATAACCTTTACGATCTTCTAGACTAGAGACATCTAATAAAGGGTGTAAAGCTCAAGCACAAGAACCAAATACTCAAAACATTTTGAAACTCATTTGGCATATCAAGGGAATGGGTGGCGATCAACTATCAAAGAAACTGCTATACTGATTTTGTGCAGTAGTCCTGAAACTGAAAGCGGGTCATGAAAGAGAGGGAAATCACATTTAAAGCTCCTGTTTACGGCCAGTTTGCTTCTGCTCCGTATCTGATGCCTTCCTTCCCTCTTTGGTCGGATGGATATCAGTGATAGCTCCCAGATTCTCCTTAGTCATCTCACTATCATCGATTTCCTTGTAGGCGCCTTCGTGATCCTGGTCTCCAGCCCCTGCTACCTTGTCCTTAACAGCATCGTATGTGTCTTTCACAGCTTGCCCAGCCTTACCGAGGGTATCTTGAGCAGCATCCTTCATATCACCAACTTTCTTACCGGCATAGGCGGAAGCAGCAACCTTGGCGGCGTCCTTCGCGACACCTTCAATCTTGTCAGTGACAGTGTCTTTCGCAGACTCATACGCATCTTTGAGTGTCTCACCAGCTTTCTTCAGAGTACTTTCGGCGGAGTCCTTGACGGTATTCAATGTGTCGGAAGCAGTATCGGACCACTCACCCATCTTGTCTTTAGCAGCTTCGTAGGCATCGGCTGCCTTGTCCTTCAGGCTGTCGCCGACGCTTCCGGCAGCGTCCTTCACATCCTCAGCTGCCTTAGCTGCTGCTTTGGCCGCTGAGTCCTTCGCTGCGTTGAACTGAAATGAAGAAACTCGCAAAGAAGTTCATCAGAACTTACACATTCGAGGAACTTCATCTAAAAACCATAATCGTATTTTCAGAACGTCTTACCGTATCACCAGCTTGGTCCTTCGCCTTATTGACTGCGTCCTTAGCTGCGTTAACCTGAAAAAAGGGAAGCATTTTGCAGGATTACGATATTTACGTACATGGAATATGCAGTTTTCGAACCAGACGACGCTAATTTGACCTGGAAGTATAAAGAATCCTACCTTATCGCCGACTTGATCCTTTGCTTTGCTAGCAGCATCCTTCGCATCATTGAGCTTGCTTTCAGCAGCATCAGTTACCTTCTGGCCAGTCTTTTTCACGGATCCTGTAACGGTATCCGCGGCATCCTTGGCCATCTTCTTGGCGTTATCGACGGTATCTCCAGCAGTCTTCTCCATCTGCTCTTTGGTCTTCTTGGCTTTATTCATCGTGTCCGACACTACGGCCTCGGCTTCTCGCATCTTCTGGTTAGCAGCATCCTTGATGGGTTTACCCTGTTTATCCAGTGTATCTTTGACGGAGTCCACCTTGGCAGCGAGCGTGTCGTCTTCCTCCGTCCACGGCCATTCCCACCCGTGGGTAACGCTGACGCCAACGAGAGCGACGACGACGAGAAATCCCAGGATGAAACGCATGTCTGTTATCTACGTGAAAACAAATATACTGCAGAAAGAAAAAACAATATTATTAACATTTAACGTTCTGCAAGTTCTTCAAGGAAAAGCACTGATGTCTGATGAGCTGCTCTACTTCGCCGACCAAAATTGATTGACTTGAATGCTGCTAAAAAATTACGATTGATTGATCGTTCGACACTACAGTGAGTTTGTGCACGGCAAGTACTGCAGCTCGTCAG
>BDGG01000001.1:4208628-4336069 GCA_001949185.1 Ramazzottius varieornatus
TTAAAATGAAATATGTATCATTGCTTACGCAGATCACTTCAACCGAGAATTTCGCTCACGAGTTACTGCGCCACACTAACGGGATCGATATTGTAGGTATTACGGCATCGTCGATCGGAAGATCACCAAGTTCGTGACCGACAAGTACATTCAAGAAGCCCCGCAAGTAAAGAACACTGCGGAGGAGTGTGTCGCCCTTGTCAGATCGAGGATCTCAGATTACGGCTTGGACTGTATGTGGAACACGGATCAGTCTGGGTTCGATTACGAGATGAGACCAGGGCGCACACTGCATCTGGCCGGCGCAAAACATGTTCTTGCGGTCTGTCAGTCGGAGAACTCCATGATGCATGGCTACACGGTTATGATGACCATTTCGCCCGCCATGCGCAAGTTTCTCCCACAACTGTGGATCACTCTCCAGGAGGACAAAGGCGTTTTCGGTCCTATGGTGGCAAGGACAATGTTTAAAGCTGACAACCTGTATGTCACTGCTTCGGCTTCGGGCAAGATGACAAAGAAGCTCTACTTGGAATAGTGTGAAAAGATATTGTTTTCTCATGTGGAAGATCGCTGCATTCTGCTGGCCGATTCGTGGAGAACCTATTCTGACTAGGACGCTGTTTTGGAATTCAAGCCTGAAGAACTGGAATACGAAATGATCACGATTCCTTCGAAAGTGACTGGTGATATCCAACCACTGGACAGACTCTTCTTCCGAATGTATAAAGACTTCTTCCGGAAGATCTCCAGTTTCATCATTTTGCACAGCCTTCCACTTCAAGTTCATCATCGAGACGTAATCCTCAAGATGCATTCTGTGGTTTACCAACAGTTCCAGTCTCCCCGGTTTGGAGACCTAGTCAACCAGGCCTGGCACCTGTGCGGCTATACTGACGAGTCCTTTGACTATGTAAATCCTACCGAATTCTCTTTCCCCAAGAAGTTGACTGGTCATTGTGACCATGAAAACTGCGACGACCGGCTTTTGCTCAAGTGCGGCTGGTGCAAAGCTCCTCTCTGCTTCCATCACTTCTACGATCAGTATCACCTCTGTAAAATTTATCTTCCATGAGTTCTGTGAAATTTTAGACTGCTAGTATAGTTGGTCATGTCATGTCGATGTAAGAATTTGACGTCACTTCCGCTTCCTGTGGCTTCTTCCAGGATTTTATTTCGCCGATTTAGTTTATCTCAGTTTGTGGAGCAAGCTCTGCTCTATCATGCTATCATATTGGTTTGAGGATCAGCGCCTGTAAAAACTAGTTATCTCTTCCATCGATGGCTCTGAAAATCATGAATGAACTTTCGACTAGGTTTTGAGGGTGAAATTAGCGAAATCTCCCGCGCTTCAGGAAGATATAGCGATGTGAAGCACTGTCGTCGTGCGCCACTTGGGAAGATAATCTATCGCAACATCGCTTAGTGAGTCATATGTGACTTCGAAAATAGAAACAAGGTGCTCATGCGGTAGGTGCGCATTGGCTTCTACCTTGATTCCTACGGAAAATCAGAAGGGCTAGAACTTAGTCCACTCTTCCTCGGTCGCCTTATGGCGGTAAACGTGATCAGCTGATTTCAGCCCAGCCAGGACGTCAAAATTGCCACCTGCAGGACTTGACTGGACGAAGTATTTTCGTGGCCAAAGTAGGGCCTCGCTCCTCGTACTTTACTCACTTGTCAGTTTACTGCCGTTAAAGGGCCAGAACGCAACTCGTATGAGCGTATCCATTGCAGTACACGCGGCGGATCCTCGAAGGAGTTCCAGTTCACGATTTTAGAAAACTCGCAAGCTGAGGGACTAAATCAGGCCGAAGATTATTGGGATATTGTTCGAGATAATCAAGTAGTCATTCCGGTGATTGACAAAGCTCTAAATCCACAGCGAACATCACATGTTTCCGACCTTCTAACAAGTATAAGTACTAATCCAAACGCATCTTCTAGAAGCCTGTAAGCCAAGCAGCGGAAGTATGAATAAATGAAGTAACTATGAAGTAACAAATAAAACAAGTACAGCAGATGTTTCAACATTGGTGGATGCAGTATTCTCTCAATACGAGGTAAACACGGGACAAAGCCACCAGTTAAAACCATAATCGGCAAGATACTGGTAAGATGCCAGTTGAAATGAAGTCTTCCGCTGACACATTTCGAACTAAAGAAAGCACCAACTTCTTCAAAGAAGGTTGTCGAATAAATCAGGTCAAAGAAACATCTAAATGAGTACCGCACAGGATCCAGGAAGTGCGAAATTCTTCCTGAAAACGCCGCGATCAACAAAGAAATCTCGCCAGTTCGCCAACATGCCGTCTTCCTTATCCATAGTGTAGGAAGTTGCTCTGCCATATCTTGAGGGTTGGTTCTAAGGTTGTCACATCAACTTGACATCTTCGTTAGCCAAGAGTTGGGCCAAAGTCTTCTTCACGCGCAGAGCCGTCAAACGAGCTTGCGGGTTGTGGCTCCAGCATTCCCTCATCAACCGGGTTAGGGTAATCATTGGCTGAAAGTAATGAGGAAACAAAATTCCCTGTTGGAACTCGGAACAAACCTAAGGTAGAGTAACCAAAGGGAACCAAAGGGAGTAACCAAACGGAGGGAACCCGCTTAATCAAAGCGAACCAGTAAACTGTACAAACAGAGTAACAGACCACGATACATTAGGACACGATATTTACCTCTTTTGTGCTCCACCGGTTGGGAAAGACGGGGCGTTTCTTCTGCACGAAGACCACCTCTCGCATCTCCGGTATTTCAGGATCTGAGGAGACTTCTCGGGCAAAAGGTAATTCATAGTCTTCCGCGGACCCTAAAAACCACCAAGTGAAAAAAAATGTTTCATGATCGCTAAGACCTGGAAGGAAAGCTCGACCGTACCACAAATCCGACTGCGATGACAAATTTCCCACAATGTCAAGCCCAGAGCATAAACGTCGACACTCTTCAAGGATTCGAAATTACGTAGGTTGAGACTTTTGTTCAGGACTTCGGGAGCCAAGTATCTAACGGTTCCGGCCTTCTCATTCGCCGGAAAATTCATCAGACCAGTCTTCCCTTCATAACGAACTGCCAACCCGAGATCAGCTATCACGCATTGTCCGTTGCGCTTCACAAGGACATTCTTTGACTTGAGATCCCTATGAGCAATCGCCGGCTTCCCTGTAAGAACGTCGCATGTTGGCACGTAATTACAAAGAGGGAACCACCCCCAAACTCAATCTGTCTACCGGTGCGATCTATCAGGATACAGTGTTCACAGAAATTTCCAGATTTACGAATCGCGCACCGCCCTTTCGGTGTAAAACTTGAAATTACTCACTTCGATCCGCAGTGCCGACGATGTCCATGTGAAGATGAGCTAAACCGTTGGCCACGGAATACGCTGCAAAAGAGCAAAAGGTTAACACGGTGTCGTTCGAGCAAAAGAATTAATCTGAATGCCAATGAGATACCTAATTTCAACATCTGCACGATGTCTAATGGCGTCACAGTAAGGTAATCAAACAGAGACCCCAGCTCGTGGTAATCAGTGATGAGCCAGAGCTGTGTCGATAGTCCGTTATCTGAAGAAACAGAGGAACGTGAAGTCAATTCCGAAGCAAGTATCTCATCCATTTACAGGTACTGACTAACAGAAACTAATTATTACCTTTGTTATCCGCCGCGATAAATCCCAAGAGATTCTCGTGCCTCAACATCACAGTTTGGTAGATCTCCACTTCTCGTTTCCACGAGTCTTCATCTCGAGTGGAGAATATCTTCACCGCCACATTTTCACCGCGCCACCGGCCAAGAAAGACTTCTCCGAAGCGACCCTTACCAACTGACTTGATCAAGGAAACTTGTCGCGCAATAGTACGCTGGATCAACAGCGGACAACCTATGATCAGAAAGAAAATGACAACAAAAGCTACATCAGTTCAGCCAAAAGACGTACCCGAGCCCGAACCGGAAGTGGTCATCTCGCTAATGGTTCCGAGCACTTTGTCCGGGCCATCTTCCAGCAACCTCGCCGCTTCTTCTACAGAGCTCTTCTTGTTGGACGCAAGTCGGTTTCGTCGCTGAGTAAGGAAGAAGATGAAAGCGAAGAGCACGATGATGACGCTGGCTCCCACTGCTGCTCCGATGATCAGGTACATCTGATGACCATTCGGAAGCGAAGGTGGACCTAAACAGCGAAGTGGCACTACACAACCGTTCTTACGAATTTATTGGGTATAGATCAGAGGCAGACAAAAAATTGATGAGGACTTACTGGGAGCTGGAGGTTCCGGAAGGTCCAGCAAGGTGATGTTGGAGTCCTTGTTGCAGAAGTGGTGATCCGAGCAACACGCACTCCCGAACGATCGTCCATGTCGGAGGTTGGGAAGACAGAGGAACGGAAATTCGACCGGGAACAGCTGGTCTCTCGAAAGACAACTGCAGAAGAAAGAGCAATGCGTTGCGAAATAACGGTATTAACTTGTTCACGAATCACGACTGAAGTCTCAACTCTCAAATTAACGAAACCGTATCAACCGAGCGTGCGTGCGCCTCCACACAGTCCTGCTCACAGGCTCACACTATTAAATACACGCCAGACTGTATGCAGGTTCGCGCAAGCTGGCACAGTATCGACGTTCTTACTTAAAATATCACAGGAAACCAACTCACCTGTGAGATGTCTTTATGACCCCATCTTTTAATCGCATCATCTGCGTAAAGCAGACCCCATCCGTGATGCAGGTCTTGTTTTGGCAGCCATCACACAAGCATCTCAGATCTGCGGAACAAATAACAAAGCAGTAATTATTAAATTCAGCGCGCACGAGACATCCACCAGCATCCAGCTCTTCTTTCCAAACCGATTAACTATATCAATAAGGTTTTTTGGCTCAAGTACTTTTCTTTCCGGGGATGTCGCCGATCTTGATGGCTTCCGCGGCTATCCAGCTGTAGATGGATACCAACAGAAAGACGACGGGTAGAAGGGACATCTTTCACTGAGCAAGCTGGGCGCTTTGCGCTCGTCGGCGAGGACGGTTCCAGGCGCTTAGGGCATGAGATCTGCAAGGAAAAGCAGGAACCATCAGGAATTCATCTTGACGAAAGACGGACAAGCTTCTAGCAATCCGCAGTGCGCTATGGCACTGCAAGATAATCACGATGTCAGATGTCTGGCGAAGACGACCTCGACTCTGCCAGCCTTTCTCTTTGTGTTGCCAGTCTGGCTGCGCTGCTTCAGCAACTCGGCATCCGGAAATTCAACTTGACGTGACGTCGCCAGACAGCCCGCCTCCTGTTGTAACCGCATGAGTGTCTACCGAAAAGAACCAATCAAGAACTATGCCCACCTACCAGCCGCCAGTCACATGTGTGTGGGGGATGGCCTCTTGCTCACACAATGAGAAACAGGATCCCTCCGCCAGAGGGAACTCCAGTTCCCTCTCCGCTGGATCCACTTTCTCTGCTTTGTTGGGTGAGAGACTTGAACGGGAAACATCAAGGAGCAAGACGCGACGTCACGTGAGTAAGGCGCGATCGAGTTTATGGATCCAGCAAGCGACCTGGGAAATGCCTGGAGTTGCATGCTCCCTGGTATGCAGAATCCCGAGGTCTTCTCACAGCTGCCGTTGAAGGTCGCAACACCTACGGTGAGAAACTATGGGACAATAGAAGTTATGGGACAGGCCTTTTTGCTTTGGCGCGCGGAAGCACGTACGTACGTGACTGATTCACACTAATGCAATTCTCACTTTGACATCCTTTCTGCCTGTCCCATAATTTTTACTGTCCCATAATTTCTCACTCTACATGTACTGATAGTGAGCTCAGGAGACTTGAGACTTAATTTTTACTGTCCCATAATTTCTCACTCTACATGTACTGATAGTGAGCTCAGGAGACTTGGAGTTCTTCAGCGTGCTGGACCAAAGCTGTCCCAGGGAGTATCTAAAGTTTAGCAGAAGATCGGTGCGAACACCTTCCGATGCACAGTGCGCAAACCGAAAAAGTACGAGTAGACTTTCGAGAACTTTACAGCTTACAATTTACAGTCGCAGTGCCACATGATGCAGGAACAATACCGGTGCTTTCCACCCTTACAGCAGTTGGATACCAACCAACAATCGACAAACTACAGAAATCTAAGCTATCCGTACGGTCGTGTGCAAAATCCAGAGCATTTCAGAGTGAGAAGTGTGGAACTAAATTCATCGAAAAGAGGCAGCGCGCAAACTTATGCGAATGTAAATGCCGATCATACAGTCAACTTTTAAAGGAACTCTCAATCATCGAAACTACTTCAATTGTCAGTACTGATGCTGCTGCGGGAAGCTGACCAAGTTGCTCGGCGAACGCCCAGAAGACTGTGTCCCATACAAGCCCGTGTTACGTCCGTGATACAAACCCACCTGGTTGGCTCTTCCGCTGCTGCCATAGCTTCCTTGGTAATCCTGTTCGTTGTTTGGGGCGACGGTTCCCTGCTGTCCGTAGCCTGTACCTCGCGCACGTCCACTTCCTTGACGGTACTGATCGCGCTCGTTGGGCTGCTGGCCGGACACGCTCGGGCGAAAGTCCATTTGCGGAGACTGCTGCATCATGGCTTGCTGAGTCTACAACAAAAAGAACAAGCTCAGAATAGAGTTGAAAGTTTAAGAGCTCGGTAAACAAACTCGCCAGATTGTGCACCCAGGTGGCGCACGTTGTTGTTTTTGTTGGCTAACAGCGTGCGCCAATTGGAAAACTCAGCAAGATTGTTCTCCTGAGTGGCGCACTTTACTAGTGTTATTGGCTGAAGGCGTGCGCCACTTGGAAGACTGATCTTTAGTTTGTTTGCCGAGCTCTCATTTAGACGAAAGCTTAGCCTACCGCGTAATCCATCGCCATGTCGTGTTGGTGGCGTTGAAGAGCGTTATCATCTCGAGCCATGAAAGCCGCCAAGGCTTCGCTGTTGGACAAGTCGGACGGATCGACTGGACTGGTGTTGTGCTGAAGGGAAGAGCTTCCTTGTTGGCCCACGGTACGCGACGCCAAAGGGCTGGAGTTGGTCTGTTGTTGCTGCTGCAACATCATGGCCGCAGCCACGGCCTGGACGTATTGATGTTGGAGAGCTTGGTGGACCGTGGGCGGAGGGGGCATCATGCCGGAGTAGTAAGCTTGAGGAGCCATGTAGGGATACGGCATACCCGGGTAGTAGGTCTGTGGAACCTGCTGCCCCACACCCTGTCGAGAGAAACCATGAACTAACTACAGATCGAGAAAAGAATTTCTTCGGAGGACTTAAGGTTAGAGTGTGAAGATGGCTAAATTTATAAACTGGTTTTCTAAATTTTGAACGTACATAATTTCATCCCGCTGGCCGCTGAACGACAAACAGAATTTTCTTATCAAAATTTACCACCCTTCTTTAGCTTAGAACTTCAGAAAGCAGAAAACTAAGGAAAGATCTGATGACACTTACAGGCAAGGGAGAACCAGGAGGAGGTATCCATTGTTGGCCAGCAGCGAACCCAGCTGTCATGTCTGCCTGATTAATGTGATAGCTTCTATAAGAACTCGAAGGTGGACTCGAAGGACCTGAGAAAGAGAGGAAGGAATGACCACCAAACGAAGACTTGTATCGGTTGCAATATCCCTAAACAAGAAACTGACCAAAGGTTCGGCCAAAGGTTGGCTGTCTGCGGTACGCCGGAGCCACATTCAAGCGTCGCCCATCCAATTCCAGCGAATGCTTCTCCGAATACTAAAGCACCAAACAGGAACATTCAAGAACGTATAGAAATTCGGAAACTACAGAGTCAGGAAGGCTTGGTGAAGCAGGACAGCCATGCTAAGAAGCTGCCGAACTTACGGTCGCTAAAACTTTTCGGACATCCTCGGCGCTTGCGAACTCGACGAAGGCGTAACGCCGAGGTTCACCATTCTTGGCCAGCATAGCATTATCGGTGATGATTCGAACATCCAGAACGTGGGCCACCGCCCCGAAGAAAGACTTTAGTTCCTCTTCGGTCGTCTGAGAAGAAAAGAAGTCAAGGATGACTGCTGTAATTTTTAATCAAGCATCTTGATTTGAGTAACCTTTTGGGCAATTCCGCCGACGAAGATTTTGCTCTTCATCAGTTCTCCATTCAGCGTCGTCACTGAGCCTGCCTTGTCATCGTCACGCGATGATAGAGCTGAGTCGCTGTTCCCGTACGATTTGCCAAGAGCAGAGCCCCCACTGGTGCTCTGGGAAAAGAGAAAAACACCGCTTCAAACATGACCCAGAGATGTCCAGGAAACCTCGGCTGGTGGGTTAATGTCTTTCCCGTTCAGCTCAACATCCGGCAACTTCTTGCTTCCTCAACTGACTTACCGTTGGAAGATTGACTCCGTTCTTCGACATGCTTGCTGGGAAATTAGGCGAGACAATTTCCTGCGAACAAAGCTAGAAACGGCAAAAAGTTTAAGGATGTGACCAACAGATGGAGAAATTGCAACAGGTGGTTGTTTGTTTGATCAGGGAAAGCGAGAACTCCAGAAGATTAGCAGTGAAGGAAGTGACAAGTCAGAAGTGAATGGAGTTACGAAAAGTTCCTAAAAAAGATCATCACGAAAATGAAGATGAAGAAGTGATCTGTCATCTGTGATAGTGCAAACAAACTCATCCAGCACCGCAACATCTACAAGCACAGGTAGCGAATGACCGGCCATTATTTTCCCTTATCGAGACTGATCGGTTCAAATCTGGCCCGAACTCGGTCTGTTTCCTGTTGGCCTTCGCAGCCCACGACAAACGAGTGCCTACTGTCAAATTCAAACGGCTGGTCAGGATTTGATCCAGAAGAGTAGACTCGAAGCTTGGCCCCACTGTTAGCAGTTCATTTTCATTGTGCACAAGTCACAAACTTGACTCATAGGCGTCCGCGCTGACGCCAGTCATGTCGTCACCGCTGACAATAGGCGCGTTACGCAACTCGTACCTCTACTATATCCAGAAGGTTCGAAATCGTTTCTTCAACTTCGTTACTGACGTACTGTCGTCGATCATCGACGACAGTACGTCAGTAACGACGGTCGACGTCAGAGGACAACAATCGGCAACTGTAACGAACTCATCCTGGTGAACCTACGGAGTGATGCGGTTTGCCGTTGGCTATGGCAGATTACTTGCTCCGGAAACCCAGAAGAACCCAGGTTCTCAGTTCTCATTAGACAAAACTTTAGAAAAGAAAACCTAAAGCACTTGTAGGGACAGGGAACAGACAAGATCGTATGGAATAAAACAGCTACAGCTATTTTTCGTCTCTCCCGGATTTCGCTGCGTATCACACAACAAACTCAATCAAAACGCATTTCAATCTGACCTTAATTCTTTCTTTCTGTAGTAATTGGTACAAAGAGAAAGGAATTGCTCGTAACAGTAGAAGTTTAGTCCAGTGGCTATCGCGGCTTTGATGAGACTCGGACTACAACAGAGATGATACCATAGCACGAACTGGAAGCACAAATAACTGGAACGTCGACAGAGGAATTTGTCCAGATCGTATTCCGAACTGGAGCACGCCTTCGCCAGTACAAAAAAAACATGCGCCATTTCAGTAACGATCAGGGCGAGACCATTTGCCGGCGTTCCAATTATTTTGTTTTTCGAAGCTGGAACAAAGAACTACAGCAGTGTTTGCAACTGTATACGGAACGTACCTGTAACCTTTGAAGAAACCAGCCAACCCTTCTATCCGCCAAATTTCTTTTATTCCGTGCCGAAAGCTGTGAACGGAGACCAGCTGTCCGAAACCCCGTCGACCTTCTTCAAAACCCTGCACTTGCAACCTCTTCTTCAAAACGTCCAGCGGGTAGATTATTGTCTTTGCGAAGGCACCAGCCATGAAGCCACAACACAAGCTTTCCACCGCCCCTGCAGTCAAAAAAAGCACTGTTATCACAACAGTCACATTGAATGCGCAGCACCGTACGTTCTTTCCTGGCCGGAAAGGCCCGAGACTGCCAAAGGACGGTCTCAACTGAAAGTAGTCTCTTACCGGCTTCCGAGGAGGTCTTTCCGGTATATTTTCGGAACATGCTTTGGAACTTGGCATAGAATGCGAAGGAAGCTCCGTTGTACGGGACTATCTGGATCACAGCAGGGATCACTCCGCGATAGAATCCGCGAACTCCTTCGTGACGCGCTATCAGTCGCATCGATTGAAACATGCTGCTGTAAACCTACAAGCATATCAAACTAGACAATCCAACCTTTTACGCGCAATAAAGAACTACACTACTCGACGTATCCTAGATAAATAGGTTGGCGAACCTTTTGCTGGCCTTGAGAAACAAACCGGGTTCGGACAACATCGAGGGGATGAGCCGCTACTGTGGCGGCCACGCCCGACACACTACCACACAAGAAGTAAAATACTGGGTCCCGGGGATTCTGCGTGAGATTCAGGTTCCATAAGGACTGGTTGAGAGCTTCAAAGGAAGCGAACTGCGAACAAACACAAACGAATCTCGATTGAATCGATAATAGCGAATAATTCTCGAACTGCGCAAGATGATTCAGGTTTGTCGCCTTCACCTGGACGAGTCCGTACACTATCGACAACGACTGCGCCGCGAGTAATCCTTTCTGCAACAAGAACACAAGGTAAAAGTGACAGCAGGATGTAGCTAAAAATAGCACTGTACGTGAAGATCGGA
Organism: Ramazzottius varieornatus; assembly: GCA_001949185.1. NCBI lineage: Eukaryota > Metazoa > Tardigrada > Eutardigrada > Parachela > Ramazzottiidae > Ramazzottius > Ramazzottius varieornatus. The sequence continues at coordinate 4,219,291 of BDGG01000001.1, forward strand.
TCAGCTGACGCAAAAATAACGTGGGATAAGCATGCGCACCCATAGAGCTCCGAATCCCTCCTCCTTAACAATAAGTCCGAATGCCTGGTTGAGGCTTTGATATTTGGAGATGCTGCTTCCTCGCTCAATCGGCTCGATTTGGAGCTGGAAACGAATTTTACAAACATCAATCGGTTGGGTAAAGACGCGAGAGATGAAGGCGGCAGATGCGCCACAGAATCCGTAAACATATTTTGGAACTCGAACCGTCTGTGGGTCTGGATTGTATCCCACCATAGAGTCATAGGGATCCTTTCGCTGTGTTGATCTAAATGGGTAAGAACAATTCTATTCGTTAAGGCGAAGGTCAGAAAGATCCGAGGAAGGTAAGATCCGCTGGAGAACGAAGATTGAAGATGATTGAAGAATGATGAAGATTGAAGAATCCAACAAAATTTCGAAACGTGAGAAGGTTTGTCTTGTGAACTCGCGCATTTCGTCGTCACAGAACACCAGCGAAGTTGCGTAGACTGGTGTGAACGGCCGAAGGATCAATCAAGCGAGGTCTTTATCGTCGATTTCAACTAATGATTTTCAAATCAATCGATAGTAGTCAACAGGTCAATTCGGTAGAGATTTCTTTTCGCGCTGTCGCTTCCACGGCTTCACTAGTCTTCTACCGCAATGTTGTGAATGACTTTGTTTTCCTTTTAGGAGAAATCAAGTTATTTTTTTCACTTTTGTAATTTTTGTTTGTTGCTCTTCTCCCATTCTTTCCTCTGCGCGAGGGACAGTCGCAACTTACTCGTTATACATTGCGTATTGGGAGAGCTGTTGCGGTTGACATAGGAATGGCGGCTCGGACTGAGCATTTCAATCTCGCTCGAGGTAAGAACGGATGCGGTGGGTATGTTGTGGCGAATTGCTCTTCAGCTTAATGCTGCTAATCGATATCAACTTCATGCTTCCTTTCTGGTTATCAGATGTTCAGAGAGCGATAGAGCTGTTGGAACGACTGAAACAAAGTATGTAATCCATCTTTAGTCCCCCTAGACCTAAGCGAGATACTCCTGGCTCTGCTGAGAATCTGATCTTCTTTGACTTCCGGTTGTCTTTCGGTAGATGATAGCTTGCCCGTGCAGAAGTTGACAGCTCTACAGCGCGTCCTGCAAAGCGAGTTTTGCACCTCGGTCCGAGAGGTTTACGAATATGTATACCAGACCATCAGCCGCGACGGAGACCTCAGTCCGGAAATACGAGCGAACGCGACAGCAAAGGTACGTCACCCTAATTAATTGGGCGATTAGAAGGCGAAAAATAATGTCACTGATGTCTGTCTCTTCGATTCAGGCGACAGTTGCTGCATTCGCCGCCAGCGAAGGCCATGCTCATCCACGTGTTGTAGAGCTGCCGAAGACGGACGAAGGCTTGGGCTTCAACATAATGGGTGGGAAAGAACAAAATTCGCCCATTTATATCTCACGCATTATTCCTGGGGGAGTGGCTGATCGTCATGGCGGACTGAAGAGGGGTGATCAGCTCTTGAGCGTCAACGGAGTGGTAAATTCTTCAGTGTCCAGGTGGTCAGACCAGCACTTCAGAATGCTCACGCTTTAGTTTTCTTGCAGTCCGTTGAAGGAGAATCGCACGAACGAGCGGTAGAGTTGCTAAAGCAGGCTACCGGAAGTGCCATGCTGGTTGTTCGTTATAGCCCGAAGATCCTTGAAGATATGGAATATCGTTTCGAACAGCACCGAAATGCTAACCGGAAACCTGCTCCCGCGCCATAAAGGTCTGCATGAAATTCTGTCGTTGCCCAGTCCACAATGATGAAGGATTTGTGCTGTGCAGTCTTCAGCTCACTTACTACGGTGTGTTTGGATCTCAAGATACCTGTGCTGTTTCTACGTTTTTTCGTGAACATCGCGGCTGGCGTTTCATCAAGTAAGAATCGTTTTCTATATTGTTTTGTTTAGTGGTTATTTTCCAAGATTGTTCTTGCTTTAACTTTCTAGTTTGGTGAGGTGATATGGCCTCTGACTGGCCAAGTACAGTCCTGCGCTGCTGTGTTAAGTGTGCTGTATAGTAAGTGCACTGCAAAGGCAATACCTGCAGGAATTCGTCTTCCAGCTTTCTCCTGTTTGAGGTTGTATAAAGAACGTGTATATCGTAGGAGAAGGCATGAGTACTCTCGCTTTTGCTGCAGTGGCGTGACATTGTGAAGTTACAAGGCTACGATCAATTCGGCAATTATGGTGAACGAGAAAGGCGGAAAATCGATTTCGTCAAGCCTGACATCCGTTGATTGGCATACCCACGTTGTCCGTACGTCCGCTGACAGTTAGAACTTGGAAGTGAATAGGGCAAGATTCGGTTTAGTACTTCCGTCCAGACAGGGAAGCGGATGCACGACGAGCAGTGTAGTTCGGTCGCTCTTCTCGAATTCAAATTTTCAGAATCGCACGCCTGTTTGTTGCTGCGGCAAACTTTGTGTTTTGACGTGCGGAAATCTTGGCTTTGGAGCTATTGCACCGCAGTTTCGGGTTCCGGTTATGTATCCAGGGCGAGCTCCGCGAGGAGGCCCGCAGCCTTTCGCACTTCCCGGTCTGGCACTTCACCAGCGCGACCCACGATTTGCCGACCAGTCGGCGTTCCTCATCGACAATGACGACCAGCCACCTCCGTTTGAGGAGACATGGAGTCACACATCTTTATCCGACACCACATCACGCATTCTGGTCCCCGACGACCTCGACGGTCCGCATGTACCATCGCTGCCTCGAAGAGGACGGAGTGTCTCGTTTTCCGACGTCGCAGAAGGCCAAGATCGACTTCCTCATTTCGGTACGGCAAATGACCCAGAGGCTGCTGAGTTGACGTTGACTGCACGAAGTCTAGATTCGAATGGCAACCCACGAAGTCCTCATCTTTCGCCAAGTGGTTCTCAGTATGGTAGTGAAAACACAGCATCGGGCTCGACGATATCCGGTTCCACCCCCACGAGCGGGACAGGTTCGGGGTCTACCGTAACCTCGTCTGACGACAGCGAGGAAGAGGACGAAACGCCTTTTGTGGAGCTGCTGGACGAGGACCTTTATGAGTCATTGCGTGACGGGTGAGAGCCACAGTACTGTACTGTATTCAAAACTGATATCGCTGGCGAAGACTCCTTGCAATGGAATTCCTTTGGCAGGTAATCGTTTTGGTTTTCTTTCCAGCGAGGACTTTGATTACATTGGCCTGATGGCTCACCCAACAACTGGACTAGACGAGGATAAACTTAAGGAAAACCTGGAGTCCGTGAAGGAGATCGTTAACAAAATCAAGGATCAACCATGGCACATGAGAAGGAAGATGAAACTTTACAGGTACCAATATCCTGTTTTAGAAGTTTAGCCAGTAAGAATTTAAGTCACTAAAATGTATTAATATTAGCTGCGGCTGTGTTTGCAGGATCTCTCAAATTTATATTGGACGCTACGAAGGCAGGTTGAATAGAGGTCGGGCAAATGCGGCGAACCTGGCAAAGGTGAGTCTGAAAATGTGATGGCAGCGGTTCGAGATAGACTTTCCTGCAGTCGTGTTGGTCTACGTCAATTAGCAAAGGTTCCGTGTGTGTTTAGTTCTTCAAACAAATACGTCGGAATCTCGAGAACTTGATCGCGGTGCTGCAGCCATGGGAAGAGCGTATCAAGAGCATCGAGAATCGATTCGGGTCCGCTGCTGCATCTTACTTCATCTTGCTCCGGTGAGTAGACGACCAATTAAACCAACACCGTTGTTCGTTCGAAGGTCGTGCAGTTGTTGGGTGTTGGCAGGTGGGTGATTTGGATCAATTTGATACAAACATTCTTTATTTTGGGCTTGGTAATGGTCCCTGAACTTATTTGGGGCGAGAAGAACGGCGAAACATGGCGAACCACCATGACCAAGGAGGAAATCAGCACGGCCCTCACCTGGTCCACCATCTACCACTACGGCGGATACATCAAGTACACACCGGTGTATTATGGGTACTACTCCGACAACCCTTCCTTCAGCTTCGGATACCGACTTCCTTTAGCGTACCTGGCCACAACGCTCGCGATATTACTACACAGCTTTTGGGCGGTTCTGGCCAAGTAATTCGAAGTCTCCCACAAACTTTGAACTACTGTATTTTAGTAACCTTTTCTACACGCTAACAGAGGATGATGCGAAAGAGGATGACGCAATCGAAGGAATGAAAACCGAAATTCTGGCAAACGAAATTTGCAGGATTGTTACCTCAAGTGGCGCACGTTTTGATTGTTATTGGCTGGAAACGTGCGCCGCTTAGATAACGATGTTGTACTGTGCTCCCATCTGCCGGCCTCCCAGTTGAATGATCAAAGGCTTTTTACGAAGAGATCAGATTTATTTTGTAGTGAAAATATTTCTGATCTGCAGGATGGCTACGAACGTGAGAGAAGGTACTGGTGGAGGTGGTACTGACCAGTATCAATTTGCTACCCGCAGTTACTGCAGTTGGGACTATATGATCGCGAACCGCGACACCGGCGACAACAAAGTAGCCGCGATCAGTCGGGCGTTCAAAGAATACATTCTCGAAGAGCATCATAGAGGGGAGAAAGACCACAATAAATGGCTCCGGTTGTTTCTTCGTATCCTAGCTTGGGTTATTACGGGCCTCCTGTTGGCTCTATCTGTGTACATCCTGATGCAAGTGATGGAATGGAAGAAGACCTTCAAGGATCCGAATCCATCATACTTCCAGTCCAACGCCCAAGCTCTGACGTTCAAAGGAATCTCTCTGGTCTTCCCGGAATTATTTGAGAAACTTGAACATCTGGAAGAGTACCACCCTTTGATCAACTTGCGGTTGCATTTGACAAGGATCGCCATGCTGAATTTGGTGACCAACTACGCCCTTATCCAGAACTGGATCTCAGAGGCGAACGAAATGGTACGCACTCGGCTCTCTAATCGCTAACACTGTTCTATGATTATTTTCTGATGGCATTTTCTTTCAGTATGAGGAATCCGAGCACGCAAAGCACGATTTCATATGGATCTGGAATACTTCGATTCCCCGGCCGTTCGACTGGGAACAATTGACCAGTGCCCATGTGGTCGGCGGCCACGGTGGAGGAGGCGGACATGGGGATGGTGGTCACGGAGGTGCTGCAGCTGGAAAACACGGCGCACCAGCCGGTGGACATGGCGGCTCTTCTGAAGGGGGCCATGGGACTGCAGCAAGTGAGCATGGCGCAGCATCTTTCGGTCACGCAGCGCCCTCTGCAGGGGGCCACGGGGAAAGTGCCAACACTGGTCACCAACCAGCTAATGCTCATGGAGCTGCTGCTGACGCCCACGGAGCTTCATCTTCTGCGAGACATGGAGCTTCTGAAGGTACTCAGAGGGTTGCTGTTGAGGCCCATGGGGCTTCTACTGGTCGTCACGAAGCTGCGGGAAGCGCGCATGATGCAGCGGCTGGTGCTGTTCATGGGTCTTCGACGGGTAGTAACGGCCACCAGGTTTCAGACAATGCACACGCCGCTCCTGGAGCAGCAGATGCAAGCCACGGCTCCGCAGCTGGATCTCAGCCCGGGCTAGTTGAAGAACAGATACCAATAATTCTGCATGCCCCTCAAAGACGGCCGGATTTTTCACTGGGAGTCGTCGATCCTCCACCCCGAGCCCGCTTCGTCGCACCAGGAACCAGTGTAGCTGCACATGGAGTGATCGAGCACGGAGCGTCCGCAGGCAAGCAACACGGAGCTGAGCATGAGGCCAAAGTCCCCAGCCACGACGCGCATATGACGGAAACTTCTACCCAGTCAACCGATACCACAGAGTCACAGGCACCGCGGCCCATGATTTCCTACAACGTTGCAGACAACGTACCGCATATTCTCAACGGGAACGTGTCCAATCCCAACCCGGAAACGCAGGGTCTTAGTCTTGGGGACGTGGTTGCAGTAGCGAGGACCAATGCATCACAGGTTAGCACGGAGGTTACGACGACTACCGCTTCAACGCTGAGTACATTTCAAGGACCAGTCAGTAATGACACCACAACCACAGTCCATGTGAACACATGGCCGACGCGGCTGGTGAGCAAGAGACCTCCGACAACCACAAGACCACCAACGACCACCACGCCACCTCCAATCACCGTGGAAAAGTTGAAAGAATGGTAGGATGCTAGATTGAATGCTAGATAGAATTGTAACTGAGTGCTAATGATGACGTCTTCCAGGTGTTGGGAAAACAAGGTAGCGTTCGAAGGTCTGGAAAACCTGGTAACTGAATCCATCACCGGTGTTTTGGAAGTGGTGCTGCTCGAACTGGTGCGGGGCGCCTTCGTCCGCTTGCTTCGAAATTGTTGGTTCTGGGACCTGGAATCCGTTCCAGGGTATCCCAACTTCCGTATATCGGAAAATGTGCTGAGTATCATCACCGGCCAGCAGATGACATGGTACGTACCACAAGTATTTTCCTCCTTCGTGATTACGGTGGCTTTATACCGTTAGTTGGCAGGGTTGCCTTCTTCTTCGCGCCCGCCTTAATCCCCATCCACTTGGTTCGCTTGGTTTTCCTAATGTACTTCCGCAGCTGGGTTACTCACGTTTGTGACGTCCCGCCGGAAACTATGTTCAACACCGGCAAAGGCAACAACTTTTACTTCTTCATTCTTCTGCTGATGCTCTTCGTCTCTACCTTGTTCATCGGGTACACAATTGTTTTCCTGCCACCTTCCTGGCAGTGTGGACCTTTCAGGTACGTTCACATTTACTCGAAAGAATTTCTCCAACCATCCAAGACGACGAATATTTTCTCAGCCTGGGCCTCGTTGCACTGTATTTTTGTTCGCAGCCGGTACGCGAAAATTTCCGACGTCTTCGTGCAAAGTGTCGGAACCCTTCCCAATTTAGCGCACCAAGCGATCGACTACATCTCGTCACCGGCGCTCATTATTCCAGCTGTACTATTTTTAATGTAAGACAAAAACACATTCTGTGCTGTTACTCTTCAGAAAACGTAACGGTGATATTTCTCACAGGATAGTCATATTTTACCTGTTCGCCGCGAGGTCCGCTCTGGCAAAGCATGCTGCTGATCTCACCCGCACCTTAGATCTAGTAAGAGCCACTCTTCTCAGCCAGGCGCCCTGACCTACCTTGTTTCGTAATGGTTCAATTTTAACAGGAGCGAACCGAGGAACGCCGAAAGATGTTGGCGCAGATGGAAGCCAAACAGAAGAAAGCCCAGCAAAAGCTCTTGGGCGGCGGTGATGACGCCCTGGAAGTAACGCTGGATCAAGCAGCGGAGAACAGTAAGCAAAAGCAATGTCACTTAATTCGCTTCTCATCTTCATAAGTGTACTTGTAGCCGCGAGTCTTCTGGATAAAATGAAGAATAGAGGTTTCCCACCGGACGAACTGCGCAACCCTAAAGAAGACAAACGGCGAAGTAGGGCAGCAAGTTTGCTGGCGATGTCGACAGCGGAACTCAACCCTGCTCAGCCTGATATCAGTGGCGGGGACATGTTTAGCGAAGTTGGTTCGACACCTCGCGGCGAGCAGGGAATCCTCACGCAACAACCAACAGGCCTTCGTGAAGAGCCTCGTCTCCCATCCGACCTGGTGCTTTTCTCAAAGATTGCTCGGGCCAAGCAGAAGTTCAAACATAAACCGGCGGAACCTGTAGTAGAACCAACTGTGCGGGACGGGGCGGGATTAGTCCCAGGGGGAGAAGCGCAGCGTTTGACAGAAACTGTGAATGAAATGAGAACTCCGGTTATGGTCGCGAATATCTTAATGACTGCGAAAATTTCTCGCACCAAAGAGAAGTTCAAAAGACATAGGAAGCACATGGCGTCGGTTGCCGAAGAAGAAACTACGGAAGCGGCGGAAACCGCGATTGACGTGGCAGGACCGTCTCCAGGTCGAGAGGGGTGATGTTTGTAGATTTACTTGCTTTGCCTATATTATACTCTCAAACCAGAGTATGAAACGATGGAAGACTCCTGGAGGTGGGGATGGTGTTGGCAATACTGTATATTTCATTTTCACGGTTGCGTTGTCTTACGAGTAGCGGCAACAAGGAAGTACTTCATGCACTTATCGGTAAACTAGTGTGATAGCCAGAATCCTCCCAGGGTATTTCCTTCACCCTGGCTATCTTGATAGACCGGCGTTGCCGAAATAATGTTTTACGGGTAAAGCAGAACATTTTCATGGAATATGTGTCTCGTTGATCGCGCTTTTGGAATTACTAGACACAGATTACCCACAAATTGTTGTATCTTGGTGGTGCACGTATTTGCCCTGATTTACTCCGCACGAAATGGTAACGTGACCTTCTCTTTGATGAAAATAAAAATATTATGTTGAGGTTTTGCTTTAGCTGTATTGTTGCGGTCCCATAGTTCACAGCATATCCTGCTACGAATGCAACTCCCACTATGATCCAAGATGTGACGACCATTTTGACAATCTGACCTACCCGTTGACGGACTGCAAGTACAAAGTCAAGCCTCATCTGGGACTGTCGGGAGCGCCCATGTGCCGCAAAGCCATAAGCTACGGTAAGATATAGATATGACTTCCGTTCGTTACTGTTCTACAGTGGCGAATTCGTGTTGCTTTATCATGTTCTGGGATAATTTAGTGCAAGGCGAAAAACGAGTGGTTCGAGAATGCGCCTTCTTCGGTCTCATCGGCTATAACGACGGACGATGGTGCTTGGAACGTATGGGGACGAAGTATATCAAATATAGCGTATGCCTTTGTAATAACAAAGATGGATGTAACGGAGCATCTTTGCGGAAGAACCTCGGACAAAGTGTCTGGTTAATTCTTGTTCTCAGAGTTCTTGTTGTCCTTGCCGCATTTCCTGTCGCCCACCGTAACGTTTAACCGGTGGCACACGCGTTTCTCGGACAAAAAGAACGGGTGATGCGAAATTTTTTTTAATTTGTGCCCGTACTTAGGTTGCTGGAATAAAATGGTCGCCAGTAACGAAAGGTCGCAGTTGTAAAGTTGATGATGCAGAGCCAGTAATAAGTGTTGTCTGGATGTTATGATACTCACGTCATGTCATATTATCTTATAACCCATTTTAGATTAAGAGTAAGTACTTTGTTGTTTTCTCACTTTTCTCAGTTTTCTAGTTCTTCCCTTGGCTTGAGAGTTGGACCCTTGAGACTCTTGTAGCTAAGTTAGCTAACGCCTTAACGGAATAGTTTTCAGACTTCTGCTTGATGATATCTGCCTTGCCGTTGACGGCTATAAGGATACAGAATTAAGGGACCAAGATGAATACAGCTCCGGATCCAGGAGATACTAAGGTAAGCCACAGCGGGAATCGTGTCAATGCATATACCAGTATACGTATGCCCCTCTGTTATTGCAGGACTTTCGTTTCGAAAAGTTGGCCGAAGCTGTATCATGGAGTGCCGACAAAGAGAAACTGTTTTCTGGAGTGATACGGGGAATAACAGCGACAAACCGTTATGGATTCGTCGTCACTATTGCAGAAAAAGGTTGGTCGAAAACTAATGATGTTATTGCTTCTATGTACTGCAATTGGAACTCAGTAAGACTAAATAATGGATATTTCTCGTAGGCTTCTACGTCGTCGTGAACGCTCAGCTCCAGGGTGCTTTGGCTGTGAAAGCCGATCAACCGTCAGTACTTGGAAAGCTTGGCGTCACCATCCATCTAGACGACCAACCACTTCTGGTCTCCTTCAGCTCATCCGGCCTTGTTCTAGCCGTCCACATGATGCGACAGGATGTTCCTGTTGCGTATCTGTACGATACACGAGCCTTCGCTCGAATGGTAAAATTATGTCCCCTTCTTCGCTTAGACGCATACGTCGCATATATTACTTCTGACGTTCACGCATTCTTAATTACAGGATAGCCAAACTCAACCATTCCAGATTATCATCCTTAGCAGCACTCCACATAACGCGCTGTTGGACTTCGGATGGATACCCATTCCGGAAGAAGAAACATTCATCGTCGTCATGCAGAATGGCTCGTTGGCCAGTTTTCAAGTAGGGGGACAGACTTCCGGCGTCACAACTAAGTCACTGGCCACCGGAAGTGGACCTGATCGTGCTACCTGCGTCAGCTGGAGTCCCAAAGGAAAACAGTAAGAAGCTTCCAGATTCGATCAGTAATCCGTCTAGACTCACCGAGCTCAATTCGAGACATTAGGATATGGTTCTTCTATTTCTACCGTGATGAGAGATTTCAAGTATACGAACGAAATCTTATGTACCTACATACCCCTATTCGGTAACGAAGTACGCTGTTTACTGTATGCAGGTTCGTGACGGTCTAGTTTCTTCTCATAGGTTTGTGGTGGGACGAGCCGATGGATCGTTAGTTCAATACAAGCCCGATCTCACGGTAGCTCGGTTGATTCCGGGTCCGTCAGGACAGCAAGTTTCAACCAGTAGCGTAGTCTGGTTGTCCACATTCGTCTTTGCGGTATGCTACAGAAGACCCGACGACATCCAACCCATCCTCGTCATCGTCCACGCTCCCAAAGCAGGCGAACCCATCTTTACCAACTACGAAGATGTCTGTGGTGGTTTCACAGATCAAAGACAGCCCTTCTATCACATGATGGCCCTGTTGGAATGGAGAATGCTGTTGGTAGCTAGTAATACGGCACAAGAAGTGGCTGTGTTAGTATGTCAGTCTGAAGACGAGACTACAGGCTGGCTGCATCTGATACTTGACGAGACTGGCCGAGCTGAAGTGCCACTAGTGGGCTCAGATGAATCGTTTCCGCTTGGACTGACCGTCCTTACTTCTGTGGCGTCTGCACCGGTCTTGTTGGTGGCGACTACGTTGGGGATTGTCGTGTCGTTCAAAGTAGTCAATAGGTTACCGATTAAGGGCGCGACTGACCCGAACAGTATTCTTTGCAGGTGAGAAGCTCCCGGACTGTTTCGGAAAGAACAAGTCTTGGCAGTAGGGAAATCCTCAAAACGTTACAACCATAACATATTTCGATCTAATTATTTTTTTCTGAACGTGTTAGGCCGCCAGAGAATATCGCTTCAGCCGGAAGTGAACGACCAGGCCTAGTTGGAATCCAGAGTTCGGCACCAAGCACTTCCACAACACCACAAACAACGAAAGAAAACCCTCCGAGTTCTAGTACAAGCTTAGCTCCGAGCAAACCTGCGCAGTCAGAAGAACAACCTCCTTCGCCTGGGACGCAGGCTAGAAAGGCGTTGTTCGCTGCTGGGATGGCTACACAAAGTCCGCTGTCGTTATCTACTAATACTTCAGCTGGCGGATTCGGAGCTCATCCTTCCAGTGTAGCTCCCGCTGGCCAAAGCTTTGGCTCGCTGTTTGGACAAGCAACAGCAACACAGAATGTCAGCGGTGGTGGAATGGTCACGAAAGAAGCTCCGAAGGAAGTCTCGAAGGCTCCGCTAAATGAAGGATTCACGTCAAGCCGAGCAAGTGCAGCCGCGCCTTCACCGAAAGCTAACGGGGCTTCCACCCACCCTGTTCTAACGACCATCATTGGCTCGCAGGTAGTGTAACCCTTCGTTTCCTTTTTCGGACCGTCCATTGTTGCTGCTTCATGGCGGCATCACGAGCTAGTGAATGTAGCCATATTGCACGGAGCTGCGTACTACGGGTTCGTGGTTAGAGTGTAATTCTCTGTATGCAGGTTTTTGTCTGATTTTGAATGTGTAAAATCAACAGGGCTGACATTCTTCTTTACAGCCGGAGCTCAAAGGAAGTTCGCCTTCGCATCATGCACGATCGGTTCCCGCTTCGATATCATCAAAGAAACTTGTTGACTTCGTCAAAAAAATCAGCGCTCATGGACAAGACATCAAGCGGGACGCCGCTCCCCATTCCTCTACCTTCGACCTTTCTCAAGTCGAAGAACGAATGAAGTCCATCCAGACAGCTCTCGACGCCTTCACCCAGTACTACGAAGAAGCCTGGTTGCGACTTCACCAAGTACAACCATTCGCAATGCATAAAAGTTTTCTCTTACTGTCACCTCTGACGCACCTGCATGCTTCCGCGCCGTAGTCTTTGCACATTTTCCTTGTGTGCAGGTACTCGAACAATCGTGCTTACTTTCAGTTCTAACGCATTTTCTGTTGCAGTCGGAACGGAATTTGGACCAGAGTCTGCACGTTATCGAGGAGACCAAGTACGTCGTGGAGCACTGTACAGGCTCAGACTTGTTAGCTTCCTTCAAGCTCCTGCCTCTCAACCCAGTGGAGGAACGCAAGTACTTGCTGCTAGAACAAAGAATGAGTGAGATAGAGACCACGCTGAAGAGCTTGAGTAAGACTTTCGACGATGAATTGGACCTGATGGATCAACAGCAGATGTCAGGTCAGCATGTGATTAATGCGGTGGCGAATGGAGCGAAGATGCTGAGTGAGATGGAGGAAACTACGATGAAGTTGACCCAGAAAGTTCATCAGTTGGAAACGCAAGTCCGGCGAATGAGACTTGGCGATAGGACCTCAATCTATCAACCAAGTTCGCCTGCAATCCGCTCTGGTAAATACTTCAAGAATTATAGAAAAACTTGAGATTTCCATAGCTGTCCGAATGCTCACTGAAATTTGTTTTTAGTAGTGTTGTTTTTTTTGTATTGTTTTGCAGGGAAGAAGTCGGGGGGATATACATTGGCCAACGGGTCGTTACTGGTAAATTCCGAGAGTCGGTACACAAGCTTCAACGCGCACAATAAGCACGAGAAGATTTCTACAGAGTCTGCAAGGAAGCTGCGCGCGTCTCTCACTAACCAGACTGGTGGTATGCGGGTCACGAAGCACGAACTGGTTCTCCTCAAGCCGCAGAAGAAAGAGCCAGGATTGACAGCCTCGAGCCAGCCCGAAAGTCAGCGCCTAGCACCGCGCTCACCGAGCTTCTTCACAGCGGACAACACGGACAGACTCAATACAGCCCGTAGTGAGGCTGTATCACCCAAAGAACCGAAACAACAACAGCAAGACAGTGAACGTCTACCTTCCCCAGTCAAATCAGAATCCCCCAAATCTCGTAAGAAGTTCTGTAGATATCTGTTGGTTACTTGGGACGAAGGCAAGAATATCTAACCAGATCGATTTTCCGAGTGGCGCACACTTTCGGCCACAAGCAACGAGAATGTGCGCCACTTGGGACACGTTCCAGATACCGATCTGTTTCGGTCTAGTTGCTCAGGTCTCAGTGGAACTGACCTCATGTCGTTAGGGTTGTTCCTAACAGCGTGTTCTTCTGGTTTGTAGGTCCGATAACTGAGCCTGAGTACGTCCTGACCACCAGCCTACCTTCCAGCCGTCCGCAGAACCAGTCAGCTAACCCCAGCACAAACCAAACATTCTCAAGTCCGTCAAGCTTGAACAAAGACTCTCTCTTCGGTACACATTTGATAGACGAATCATCAGCGCCAAGTGGCAGCACAAGCATTTTCGGACGTGGTAACTTTCGGCTTCCGTCGCCCCCAAAGACTATCGTTGAACAGCCGGCTCCTGATATAGAGAAAGAACAAGCTAAGCCGTCTGCACCGAACAACACCAGCTTATTCGATTCCACTCAGCAGGCAAGTTCCAACAACACGCTGAACTTGTCCTCGTCCTTCCAGGGACTCTTCCCAGCCCAGTCCAGTTCCCCGAAGCCAACCGAACCCAAGAAGGAAGCTGAAACCCCTTCCAAAGCACCTAGCGAGCCGCCACCGACCAGTCAGCCTAAACCAGCCGAAATTACAACGAGCAAAGCAAGTACTTCCGTCAGCGAAACACCCAAAGAAACAAAGCCGCTGTTCGCCTTCAGTCTTTTTCCAAGTCCTGAGACCGAGTCGACCACAAAGCCAGCTGTCTCTGCTGCACCTACCGCCATCCAGTCTTCTGCTACTTCCGGCTTGAGCTTGTCTGGATTTACCACACCGACGAAGAACTCTGGTCCCACTGAGCAAACGAGCTCTGGTGGTAGTTCAGGTCTCTTTGGTCAAAGTGCGACGGCGACTTCGTTCCCGTTCAAGAGTCTTGTCGGAAGTACTTCTGGACCGTCGACAAGTGTCGCACCGTCGGAATCTTCCTCGGTGTCCAAACCGGCATTTTCCGGCTTTGGATTCGGAGGTAGTGTTAGTACTAGTACTAGCAGTGGTGGTAGCACTAAAAGTATCAGCGCCGCTACGCCTTCACTTTTCGGTCAGCCCGCGACCACCGCTGTTGCTTTGGGCTCTGGTTTCGGCCAACCCTCCACAAGTACCACCACAGCAGCGCCGTCGATTGGGTTCGGTCAGGGTCTATCGAGCATCGGAACTTCCGGTACCGGCTTCGGGCTGCAACCCACATCCAGTAGCACACCAGCGGCGACTACTGGTGTCGGTCAAGCTGCAACGAGTGGTTTTCCCGCGACAGGTTTCGGTTTTGGTCAGTCTGTCACTTCCAGTGCTTCGGCCGGTACCGGCTTTGGGCAACCTGCCACTAGTACTGCGCCGTCAGGATTCGGCTTGGGTCAACCGGGAACAAGTAGCGCTTCAGCGAGTACGGTATTTGGACAGCCAGCAGCCAGCAGTGGAAGTTCGAGTTTCGGTTTTGGGTCGCTTGACTCTGCGCTACCTAAACCTTCCACGACGCCTTCACCAGTCTCTACTGGTCTCTTTGGCAGCTCTTCCACCACCAGTAAGATTTCTCAAGACGTTTTCGTAGTCTACAGTCCCGGTGATTATCGTCTAAATTATATTACCGTTTTTTGCCTCCGACAGGTCTTCCAACAACTACGACGTCGCTCTTCGGAGGAAGCCAACAAGCTACAGCGCCATCCGCAGCTGCTTCTGCCAATTCTAATCCGCCACCGTTGTCCGCGTTTGGAGGTTTCAGGCTCGGCGGTAGTACCGCTAACTCTCCTTCTGCCTCGTCAGGCTTCGGCGGTTTCGGCTCATCCACTTCGACGCCCGCTCCAGCTGCCTTCGGTGCTTCGACAGCTGCTTCAAGTGGCTTCGGTACCTCTACTGCTGCTCCAAGTGGCTTTGCTGCCTCGACAGCTGCTCCAGCCTTCGGCACCTCTTCCTTTTCAGGCTTTGGTTCTGGCGCGACGGGCTTCGGCTCACCTCCGGCATTCGGGGCGACCTCGGCTTTTGGAACGAGTGCACCTGCTCAGCAACTTCAACAGCAGTCCACTGGTACGAATTTACGAACGACCCACCAGAACAATCTATAAACTGTTGATTTTGTGTTATAGGTGGAAATTACATTTGGGGAGCTCCGGGTGGCTTCGCCGCCTATGCGCAGCAGCCATCGGCTTCCTTTGGTGCTTTAGCGGGGAACCAGCCTGCCACGACGAATAACATGTCGGGTAGTTTCGGACAGACCACGCAGTCGGCGG
This sequence comes from Ramazzottius varieornatus, assembly GCA_001949185.1. NCBI lineage: Eukaryota > Metazoa > Tardigrada > Eutardigrada > Parachela > Ramazzottiidae > Ramazzottius > Ramazzottius varieornatus. The sequence goes on from BDGG01000001.1 coordinate 4,234,649, forward strand.
GAATGCCGTCGAGTAATGCCTTTGGAGCAAACACTAGCACGGGCTCGGGTTTTGGGTCGACGGGTTTCGGAGCGCCTTCCGCGCCAGCTGGAGGGAATAACGCTTTCACGCAGTATCGATGAGCCGCTTCCTTGTTTGACTAACTGATGATAATAATATTATTGTAGTAGTTTTTCGCAAAGTCTGGTCTCTAACATTTCTCTATAATAGCGTGAGTGCGCCACACGTACAAAATAGATTTAATCTTTTATCCGTACTGTGTATTGCAGTTATCATGGCACCTCTTCTGTGGCTCGAGGCCATTCTGGTACTCATATTAAACCTGTAGTTTGTGCTGGCTTTTCACAGTAATTTCAACCTTAGCTGGAAAATCTAATGAATTTGTTCCACTTTCACGTAACAACTTATAAACTGAGGGAGTATGGTTGATTCGAGGTCGCTCATGAGCATCCTAGGCAAAATATGGCAAAATAGGCAAAATATGTAGCGAATCATTATCAATGATTCTAGTACGGCGAGAAAAGAAACATTGATGACCTATGCACTCCTCATCGACGTTTCTTGCATCGTTTCTCCATACTTTCTTCGATCAAAAAAGAACTTGTTTTTCCGAGGAGTCCGACGTGGTCAGCGCCGTCTGTACACGGACTTGAACGATGTCATCAGTCTGTAAAACATGTCAATTTGTCTCCGCAGTACTTGAAGCTACGTTAAATGCCACACTAATTCTCAGAGACACACTGCAACATTTTGAGCGGGTCTCACCGGCGTCAAGATTGCGCAGATCAGCAAGTAGAGTTACAAAATAGGTAACGATTTTCAAAGTGCGCGGCTTCGCGCCATTTCGATCAGCGGCAATCGTCTTAGCTCGTGCGGAGCTCGGATGGATAGCAGAATATTTTGCCGGTCGTCGGCAGTAAGGGATTCGTAAAAAAATTCAGCTGTATCGTCTTTAGGAAGAGGCACACTAAAATACGGTTCATCTTTGGCTTGTCTTGTGCGCCCACCTGTTCCAGCTGACAATCGGTCAAGCGGGTATTCGTAAAGTCAGACTGCTGGAGCAAAATCATTGCAAAGATGACATCACTTAAGATCACCGATGTGACATACTAGGGACATGCTGTGATTGCTGACTTGCTGTCAGCATACGATCACGGTATGACTTCCGTGATCCGCGAGTTTGCGAAAACTTTCAGGTGATGTACGTTGATTGGACAATCAAGTACAGAGTTGCCACATGCAAAATGGTCTGACATAAACAGAAAACATCCGCAACACACGAACAAATCCACCAGCCGCCTACACTTGTCCAGCAGTTACCTGCGGGACTTTGACCGGAATGGCCCACCATGCACCGGATTTCTTTATTCGACGTACCATGCGCTACCATACCACTGTATAATGCGGCTTCCGTCGTCGTCCAAGATCAGTCGCACTTCCTCCAGCGGCATCTGATCTTGGGATATCTCATCCTTTGTACCTTCCCAACATCATCATGGACAGTAGAAAGCGCTCGTCGGCTTCACGCTCTGATTCGAATGGATATCCTGGACATAAGTTCGGCAACTCGTTCTCTGATCCCGAAGGCTATGTCGACGACATTACCGACGAAGGTACTGTTTGCGCTTCGTTCTGCTTGTGTGACGGTACTGTCTCACTAACGAGCCATGATTTCGCAGATCTACTCGCCGATATCCTCAAAGATAAACCGAGCGAGGATGCGGGCATGGAGTCGGTCATCATCATCGACAACATTCCTATTGCACCAGCTGAGAAGCTCGATAAGCTGAAGAGCGTCGTCCGAAAGTTGATTATTACCCATGTCAAAATCCAACCAGACGAAATTGTTAATGAGATCTTCCCGGTCGAAGAGAACGGCAGCAACAAAGGGTCAGATATACTTGAAGTTAGAGAATCGACCAGATCTTTCAATTATAGTGCTGTACGATTGCTGAAATCCTCTTTCCTATGAAGTTTAAAATTGGCCTTCCTATTCAAGCAAACTTTTTAAACTTCCGCAAGTATTTAAAGGAATCATTTCTCGATGTATTACGGCATCTCTATGGGCATTATTCGATTTGGAAAGCTAGTTCGAGGCATAAACCTGAAGAGTACATGTAAGCTCTAAAGAATGTCCTTAATGCTCAATGTATCATTGTAGATTCGCTTTCTTCGAGTTCAAGGATGGCTCTATCGCCGAGCGAACGAAGGCCGTTCTCGATGGATTCCGTTTTGACAAACAACATACATTGACCATCGATTTCTTTACGGACTTTGAAAAGTACGTTGGTTTAATATGCGTTTTGGCAGGCAGCAACTAAGAAAGACTGAAAATTTTTGCATGGTAATCTCTAGGTACGTTAGTCAGTCCGATGAATGGGAAGAACCAGTCCGTCGCGTCTTCAAAGACCCAGGAAATCTTCGCTGGTGGTTGGAGAAGGAAGACAGCTACGACCAGTACCTCGTCATCTGTGGAGGCAACAGTGGAACGGAAATGGCTGCCGTCTTTGAGAATAGTCCAGTCGAACCTTTGCTGCTGGAGCAGCGTCAACACTGGACTGACAGACTGGCCATGTGGTCTCCGCTCGGTACTTACCTGGCTACCTTCCATCAGAAAGGTGTGGCGTTGTGGGTGGGGAAGGAGTTCAAGCAGTTCACGAAGTTTACCCAGAACGACGTTGTTACTGCCGGCTTCTCGCCTAAAGAAAGGTACAGTACAATTCAGCATACACTGGTGTCTCCACGAGGTCCATTAACGGAGTGTGTAGGAACTAGATGGGCTATTCTGCTATAGGTACATTCTAACTGTGAGAAATAAGCCAGAACATCTGCCCGTTGACGACCAGAGTATGATTCTGTGGGACGTCGTGACATCCACTAAACTGCGAAGCTTCCCTTGGGATCGACGAGAAACTCCGCCTGCAGATACTGTCAAGTACGAATAAGCTCCAACTTCCAGCCAGCGTTTCCACTCTTTCTTTCGGTTATACGCACTGGAGATCTGTCTTTGCAGGTGGAGTGCCGATGAGAAGTTTTACGCTCTGTTGGCGAAAGAAACGATCAACGTCTATGAAGCAGAGGTAAGGGTATCTTTGTTTTGATTTATCCTTGTGGAATTTGACAGCCGTCGTTTTTTTGGCGTTATAGAACGTGATTTCGAACAAGACGTTCCACGAGATTAAGGAAGTGGCTGACTTCTCCTGGTCGCCTTCGCAGTCCCACCTGGCATTCTGGGTTCGCGAGCAGGGCGAGAATGTCCCTGCTCGCCTGAGCTTGGTCGGCTTCCCGGACAAGGCTGACCTTCGAACCAAACAGCTCTTCCACGTGCTGGATTGTCAGTTTGTCTGGCAGAAGGCCGGTGAGTACATGGCTGTCAAAGTCAACCGTTACAAGAGCGCCAAGAAGAGGAAACTGGGCGGTATCGACTACACCGGGCACTACTTCAACCTGGAGATATTCAACCTGACCAATGCAAAGAAAGAAGTACCGGTGGAATCCATCGAAATCAAAGGTTAGTCCGTCTGTAAAATTATGTAAAGCTTCGGGTCAAAAATTATAAATGGTTTGTTTCAGACGCCATAATTGATTTGGCATGGGAGCCCAACGGAAGCATTTTGGTGCTGCTTACTGCTGCTGATGCCGTCACATCCGTTAGCTTCTACTCCGGCCGTCTCGGCAAGCAGTTCGAGCTCGTCAGTAAGGGAAAGCTTAACTGAATGTCGATCAAATTGCCTAAAAGATTATTCGTGTATGTTCATAATATCGGAAAACGTTTCTAATCGGGACCTTATCTCAACAGAGAAACTTCCGTTACGCCACAAGGTGGAACGCATTGCTTGGTCCCCGATGGGTCAGTTTGTCACTCTTTATACTACAAGGTAAAGAACTCTTCTACAGTCAAGTTTTGGAAGACTGAGGGGTTTAAGTAGACATGTTCTCTTCGCCTTACAGTGGAAGCGTTGGCTACTTGACATTCATCGATACGGCGGACTTGACCATCATGGCCGATCTGGAACACTTTCTCCTGTCGGAAGTGCACTGGGATCCGACTGGTCGCTACTTGACTGCCGTTACGAAGGGAAACAACAAGGTAAGCTCTCGTTGGAACCGCGCTTTGGTCCAAAGGCCGCACCGGCAATGAACCGTACCACATGTGAAATATGGATTATGGAATAAAATGAGAAAGTTGACGTTTACGATTATCACAGAAGGACAATGGATACACCATCTACTCCTTCCAAGGCCGATACGTTCGCAACGAGAAGGTGGACGGGCTTAGTGTCTTCGCATGGCGTCCTCGACCTCCGACGTTACTGTCAGCTGAGAAGCAGAAAGAGATCAGGAGGAACCTGAAGAAGTACGCACCCGAGTTCGATGCCAAGGATAAGATGTTGCTTAACAAGGCTTCTCGGGTACGTTCGACATAGGACAAACTTCCTCTCTCTTCATAGAGGTGACGAGCTAACTTTCTGCGTTCTGTAGGAAGTTTCGGAGCGTCGCAAGAGACAGATGGAAGCTTTCATGGAACGCCTGGAGAGAACCCGGCGCGCTTTCGACCTTCGCAAAGCCTACCGTATTGAACTTCGTGACGGAGGTAAATATACGGCGATGATTCTCTGACAAAGGGTTGCTGTTGAGTCAATGCTGTTCTGTTTTTGCAGTGGATACCGACCAACCACCCGAAGAGAACGTCGACGAGCAGTTGGAAGTTATTATTGGTACAACCCGAACAATCTTGGAGTGATCCCGTAAGGTTACACATGCACTCAGTCTCCCAACATAAATTCTTAATTTGGTTGGGAGGGATAGTTCGTCTTTGTTTTCGAGCAATTTCTATCGGTTGGCGTTTCGGCTACTAACTTGATTTGGGTTTGACGTTCGTTTGTCGGGTTTTGCGAAAAAGTTGGTCATCTTTTCTCTGATAACCGTCATTTCTTCTCCATTACCCATTCATGTCGCTCTTGTCCATTAAAAACTTTGCAGAAATCGATCGATGATTTGCATAGAGGAGATATGAAAGTCCAATCCCAGCTTTTGATGTAGGCTTGCATCGCTCTTCAATTCGATACATAGATACAAATGGAACGTGTGAAATTACTTGCGGTTGAGTAGTCTGTTATTCGGAGCCATTATGGCGCTGTGCTTGGTTTGTATGTCGGCACAGTTTGCGCCCCTGATGGCATCTGCATTCAGTTATGGATTTCCTCTAGATTTGTTGATCCAACACATGAGCATGGCTGGATAGAGTTTCCATTTCTGCCGCCACAAACCAAACATGCGGATACTACGTATGGTAAATCAAAAGGATGCAGAGGCTATTCTAGCAACCGCCAGTCGAATCAGCAAAACAGTTCACCCTTTTTTAGCCTTTAGAGAGTGCAGTCGATAGTACTCCCAACAAACTGACTATATTTCTTCCCCAGCAATCAAAAAGCGGTCAAGAAGCGGTGTGATAAATTGAAAAGGGCAATATGACGGGAAACCTGGTTCTGGCAGGCCGCCTGGTTCGTTCATCTCGTACAATGGGCCGACAAAGCATTCATTAGAATCATACTTAACGGCTGACCATAGTTGAAGGCGGAAGTGCTTTACAGAAACTGGGCTAACGGTGAGTACCGCGACCCAACAGGTTTCTGATCGGTGAAGCGCTAGTGCTAATTCGGCAAACCTCTCTGATTGGGGCAGGAAAAGCCGGCTTAGGTTTTATAAAGGGCAGCGCGCAAGTCTTACAATACGAAATGATGTAAGGAGGACCACTTTGACGCGGAAGTACTACTGATAACTAAGCTCGAATTTCCGGTGACGCAGTTTACTATGTTTGTAGAAACGCCACTAAGGAGCCAGGCTGATGTTTGTCCATCCTTCAGTTATCCTACCAGCTGTTTCCGTAATATCGACGACTGCAAAAGTTCAGTATCCATCTTTTCCCTAGAGTACGCAGATTTATTCTGGAGTAGCAGCCAAGTGCGCAGTGAAGGGCGTCTTTAGTGTCTTAACTATCTTTGATCGTACTTTGGCCAGTCGAGCGTATCGCAGTCGTGCCTTTCTTCCCCTCAGCGCGGTCTCTCTATGCGATACAACAGCCGGGTCTTCCGTCGATCTCAAACACAGGAGTTCCGTGTCGACAAAAACATCAAAAGACAGCACGTACCGGAAGTTCGCGTGTTCTCTGCATTACTTACCGTAATGTCAGGATGTAATGTCATGCTGGTACGTGGGACGCGTGGTATGTTATGGTGAGTAAGTAAGGTAGATGCAGTGCAGCAGCTCCAGGTCAGAGTATGACCTGAGTGACAGTGAGTGTCATCTGAATCACTTCCTTCTCATAGAGACTCGAGAGCCAAGTCAGCCAACCCTAATTCACATCACTCGTTCTGCCAGTGGGCCGTGGCTCCCTTCGGAATATTTCCGATCTCTCATCGTGTTTTTCGTGATATTTTCTACCGACAGATAACAAGACTGTGATCCTTGGATTTGCAGGTGACTTTTAAATCGTTTCCAAGACCCCGAGAAAGGATATCCAGCTGATCTTGCCAGAAGGATCATCTTTCTCGCTGGTCGATACCGTGATTATACTAATTATCCCTCATCGATCTTCATTCCCGAAACTGAACTCTGGAAACAACGGACTAGACTATTTTTGTTTGTTTTAGGGCTTATTGAACAACATGGAAATGAGCTCGCTTATCGGATATCGGATGCTTTGAAGCTGGACTTTGATTTCAGCACGGTTTACACAGTTGGATTCGAACGCCTTCTTTCTTATCACCTGTCGTGATTCTTCCGTTGCCTGAGTTGGAGTTCGTGTTTGTCATGTGTTGTCATTGTCTGTCTTTGGACATCTCTGCTGTAGAAATGTGACGGCCTGATCAGGCGGCAGTGATCCTCCTTCTGGATATCCCTTGTTGAGCGCACGACTATGGCTTCGTCAGTCGGGTCTTCGAGCGCAGCGACCGATGCCGTCGACGGTGGATCCTCATCTTCGGCAGACACGACCGCACTTCAGAAAAAGCTGAGTAAAGTCGAAAAATGTATCGTCGAGGAAGAAAGCTTGCTGGCATCCATTCAAGATCAGTTTATCCAGCTGGGCATTTCTCAACTGGAAAGCCCCAAGCAGCAATCTAGTCTTCGCGAACTGGAACAAGCCAACGCCAAAGCTGCCCGTCATATCGAGGAGTATAAGAAGAAGAAAAAGAAGTATGAGACAGCCATCAAAATGCTGGAGGAGCAGCAACGAACTGAGTCAGCTGTCAGGTGAGACTTGTGGAAAGGTGTATTTCCAAATTTCTGGTGGTAACGTATTTAGCGTCGGTTGTGCTTAAATATTATTCATGACGTCACGTTGCTTAATTGAGTTTGTGCAGTTTAGCACTGCAGTTCGGTAATTGCAGTGACGTAAAAGATGCTACTTTTGCTTTATGCTACTTGTGTCATATGTGTGCCTGAAAGGTGCGCGTTTTCTTCGTTACCGAAATGGTTCGAATACTCCTTGCGGTCAAATTAGTCAGTTTCCACTGGCAGTACCCTGACTTTTTCTTTTGGCAGAACAAAGAAGGAGCTGAAGGATCCGAAAAGCGGCGGAGGAATGCCGCCAGTAGAGCCTGTCAAGACGGGCGCCAGGATGATGAATAGCCTACTACGGAAGAATGGCGAGAACGGAAGTGCCCGTTCGAGAGACTCACGTGGTTCCAAGGATGAGACTTCGCCGGCACAATTCAGTGACAACCATCAGCACTTGAAGGTCCTACCTTCGGAAGTCAGCCTCAGCTCAATGGAATCAGATAGCCAGGAAAGCGCCAAGCGTCACCGGAGACTCGACGAGATCGCTGACGTGGTGACGGGCAAACTGGAGCCGCTGGTGGGCGATATCCACGGCGTTCAAGACAGAATGGATGAGGTACAGTGAAATAAAGAACAGTACGGTGAATAGTTATCTGGGGCCCAAGCAAACAAACTCGACAAGATGGGTTTTCCAAGTGGCGTATGCTTTTAGCCAAAACCATTGAAAATGTGCGCCAATTGGTAAAACAGTTTTGTCGAACTTGGCGAACTATCATTTTATGATCTTTGTGGTATGCTTTTTATAGTTGTTTAAACTGGTGGAAGACAATAAAGCTGAGTGGAGCGAAGAGCGGAAAGCCTCAACTGCCGTGTTTGACGACATCATTCGCCGTTGCGCTTATGTAGAGGAGCAGATTCACGACCTCATCGAGCTGCACCAAAAAGAAACGGCTGAAGCAAAGACATACCTGGTGGATACACAAGATAAAATGAACTATGTCTTCAACGAAAGAATCCGTGACATGAAAGACGAAATTACCGGGCTGAATACCAGAATAGCCAAGATTGAGCATCGGCAGAAGGAAGATGAATCTTTGGCCAGGACAGAGGCAGCCAAGAGTGTTTTGGGGGAAATGGCTTTCAAGATGGTGGATGTTTTGCTGCTGTTTGGCCAGCTAGTTATTGCCGTTGTGGGAGCCATCAGCCACTTTTTCCAGATGACAGCGGAGAATAGCACACGTTTAGTGGTGTTCCTAGTCTGTATAATAGCCTTCCTGGTTGTTTTTCAGTTCAGAGAGGATTTACCTTTTAACAAGGAAGTGACGGCGACTGTGGATAGCGTCATCAACCGGTTGGAAGCCGCTCTACCCGACTGGATAAGACGAAGACTGGTGGATCAGGAGACAACACATGAGAATATCACAATGTTCCAGGAAGAGTGAAGTTGCTGTACAATGCTTTTGAAAATCTTCTAGTCATGTTTTTCGAAAAGTCTTGCCAAATGCTCAAAATTGGTCTTTGTGAACCGATGCTGTGTGATCTGTACTAGACTAGGTTGTGAAGCAGTTTTCTCTTGTAACGGTTACTTAATTTAAATATCCTTCTCTTTCGATACAATGTCTTCTTCAGTTGAGATGGGTCGTCGGCAGAGGATCTCTCCGTGTGGATCGTCTCGCCCGGTTGGAAGGCGGAGTTGCAGTCAATCTTGAGGATCGCACGACCTGGGCGCGCTTACTAACGAGGTACATTTCGATACGGCTCCCCCGTCTCGTTAAAGCGCGCTTCGTGACGGAAAGCGTCGAGGTCAAAGTCGGCACTAGTTCACGGCTGGATCGTACCAGCAAGTTTTTGTTGAAAGCGGCAGTGACACTGGGGGCGTCATCGTAAGCAGACAGAAGTGTCCTCATCGACTTGCGCAGGTCCGCGCCAATAATCAGCCGACCATCCGCACCCAGTATACTGCCCATTGACCGGAGAAGCTTCTTGGCTTCATCTTGACGGAAGATACCGATCGTAAACCCAGGGACAAAGCAAATGGGCGGTAATGCCGCGAGTTCCGCTGGTAACCGAAGCGGATTGCGGCAGTCACCAACCACTAGGTCCACACGACGTCCGGAAAATGCGTGGCAGATCGCGGGCTCCGGCCAGCGCACTTGCTGAAACTGTGAGCGGCACGTAGACAGCCATCTTGTCGAGCGCAGCTAGCAAGATTTCCGTCTTGAGCGAGGAACCCGATCCAGACTCGATAAGCACTGAGCCGGAAGACATTCCGGCCACAATGTCGACTGTGTTGATGCCGATCTCGGTTCGCGTTGGGTTAGTATTCGGGTGATTCCGTGATCTTCTCGAAAAGCTCGCCACCATGAGCATCGTAAAGGTACTGGCATGGCATTGACTTCACGGATGCTCCGAGACCTGCAAGCACGTCCGCGGCGAATGCGCTCGACTCCAGATCTGGCGGTCGGGCTGTCGCATGGACCATGACGTTGATGATCAGTTCGGAGTGTATACCATTGCCGAAGGTCGAAAGCGTCACTCAGATTTGGGGAAAAGGTGCGAGAATTATCATGATTTACGATGTATATTCCGTTCTGAAGCGCAGCAGAGCACAAAGCAGCGTTTTCATTACATGCTTTAAGATAGCGGAATGTCCAAGCGAGCGAGATTTCACCTTAAGTTAGATCTCAAAACACAGAGTGGCAAATACACTGGGGACAAATACCCTCAGTTATGGCGCAGGTCTAAAAGATTCTACTTTGACCAGTTGTGTTTGTGAAAAGCTCTCGTGTAACTTGCTAAACGGATCGCGGATTGGTACGTCCTCATGGTCTTGTTTCCGGTCACACAAGACGTGACAAAAATTCCGAACAAGATTATTGCGGCAACTAGTAACTGACAGTACTGCAGCCACCAAATTAATAGAATACATGTGTAAGTACCCATTGGTTACGAAGAACGCCTTCTGACCATACAATGCTCCTATTTTCAGCTTACGAACCTTTTCTCCTGTTCCTATCAAACTTTGCCTACATACAAGAAATGTCAGCCTTTCTGACGAGCTACCTGTAGCACGATCTTACTGGACTTTCCGCCTAGGAGGTATGCGAAGTAACGTGTGGTTTTTTAGCCGAGGTACTGTGCTGCCATCTACGAAGAATCAATGCCGACGAGTCGGTGGATGAATGACCGCCGCCAGGTGGAGCATCGGTGAAGGACGACGATGAAGAAGAAAAGGTACCTGCCAAAGAAAAAACGAGTTCTGAACAAGCTCTTCACGCTAGAAGTTGAGAGAGTTTCGGCCCACCACACAGCTGTAGACTGCACAAATTCAGTGATTGAATAAGCTTGATCGACGAGCGAGCCTCGGTGGGGCATCGTTATTGCGCGAGGTGTGCCGCGAGCGTCTTTGAAGTTTCCGGAGCGTTGATCGACGAAGGCGCGTATCGCGATCGAAGAGCTGAAACACGTGATGAGGCTACTGCTTGTGGTGGTTTTACAGCTGGCGCGTGCACTTGACGAACTAGCTGCTGCGTCGCGTCTATCTCCTTCGATGTAGCCTCGCGCGCCTCGGCAAAGACCCAGGCTGCGCAGGCCCAAGCAAAAAGTGCCTCTCTCTGCATAATTCGCAGCGGTTCGAAGGCAGTAAATCGATCCTCAGTGGCGTATCAGACAAGTTAGTCAGCAGCTGATGGTAGTTGAGTGCAACCAGTGCGTCGTAAACCTTTTCCTCACACGTTTGACTGCATACTGCCATCTTTCCTACCGTAAGATCTTCTTTCTCGGACCACCAACGGATATCTTCTACTCCTGGAATCATCCAGGAATATTTCTGCGTTTTTCCTGTGGGCTGGTCAGGGGGAGTCTTGGGGAAGAACGGCGACATTGATGGATGTGTCAGGTTTGTTTGGGTTTTTGATAGTTTCAAGGTCAACTTGAGGTGACGTCAGCGCGTGTTGCGCGACATCACCGCCCGGCTGCTGCCGGATGTTTTCAACGGCAAGAACCTGTCTTCTCGTCTAGCCCCGTTGACTTCGGACCCTTTCTGTGAGGTCCGTCTTGCTGGAGTGCGGAAAGAGTGAATGTTTGTTGACAAACGGAACTTGTGACATATCTGCACCAAGCTGAAATGTGCTGACTTGGCACGCGCAATGTATGTTTCGCAAGTCTTCACATTGTCCTTGAATACAGTGCTATCGTTCGTCGACAAGACCTTCAGCAACTTCCGTAATGTACCTTTGTCCATCGCACCTACAAGTTGATTTGATTACCTTGATACCTCCAGTTATTTAGGGATGGAAATCTCATCTTGGACTCGTGAGGTTCTCCAGGAGCATGTGACATCAGCTCTGGACGTTCTTACGACGCTCACTGCAGTATAACGTCAGATGGCAGATTTGCTAATCTTTAGCTCCCGATCAGCGCATAAATTAATTTCAATAATACTCTCCACGCTTGATCTTTCTCACCTACGTGTCTCTTCCTGGTCATGCCTCTCCGTCTTCCAGAGACTTCCAGCGAGGCGAGTCGAGACTGCATCCGGAAATAGCCTCGCGAAGGCGACCCTCTGGCAAGACGAACCTTCATCACGACATCGTCCCTGCAACGCACGAAGATCCACCAAACTTTTCCACGAACTGATCATGGCAATGCCTTTCGTCAGTTCTTCGCATTCTCCGCGCAGCTACAGCAGTCTACCTAACGGAACTGCATAAGCCAAGCGTACCAGTATGTAAGGATGAACAATTGGAAAATGTTACTATCCTTCTCTGCAGAGTTATGGAGTGCCACCTCGAATCATCTCGACCAAGTGGGTCTCTGCTGCACTTCGGTACCTTCCCTCCACATGTCGCTTTCCAAGACTTTTCCAACGGTTGTCTGAAGGTGCAGCCGCACACCATCATATGGCTTCCCACCGTTCTTGTGGCCTCAAGGGCACTGCAAGGAGAAACCACCTACTTCGGATTATACCATGGCGGAATTCGAAGATCGCATCTATTCACTGGCCTACCTGACTGAAGTACATCCATATCTTTTGACGATTTGGGTTATCTCTTTCAGGGGATCCTGACCTTCGTCTCCGTTGTTAATGTCAGGATGTATGCCGTCCGAAAGAAAGCCACGCATGTGATATGACCTAATGGTCCAAAGGTAAAACTGATGAGAAGGTCCGATCTGATGCCTTGTGGTAGCTCCCTTGTCCGGAATTCCATATGGGCCAAAGGACGGACAGGTACTTGGCGAGCCACACCAGCAGGACCTCCATTCGATCTGCAAAAGTCTCGCTTACCAGTTGTGCCTTTACACAGCTCCCTCCGGAGTGTAAATGCATTGTCTGGTATGTGACACTTCAGATGGAAATCCAGCCTACCTGAGCTGCAACCTCAGTATCGGTTCTCCGAGTCGGTCAGTCCCACCGCCTCAAAGTTCCTCTGGGTTCTGGGTCGTCTTTGTCCGAAAGTTGAACGTCCGCTAGGCAGCATGGCAGTGTTGCTAGCTGGTTGACATTTTCCGAGAAATGGAAAGTCAACCACTATCATATTCTGCCGTGCGGCTTCGGATCGAAGATCTTCATGACGCTTTGCAGCTCCGTACATGGCCCGGGAACGCCTGAAGCAGACATTACCTCGGAGACAAAAGCGTTAAAACGTTAATTGATCGCTTCTCCGCCTGCATGTCCGGTTCCCGATGACAAAAAAGCTGATGTTCAATGGTAATTAAATGAGCAACTTTTCTCAAACTATCTATGCTGTTTTGATCAACTTGAACAAACCAAGAGAAAAAGTCTTCAGATTATAAAGGTAAAAATGTTTGCTTTCAAAAGATGCTTTGTAAAAAAGGTATAATCGTCTTCACAAAAGAGCAAACGAGGGATGCAAGAAGAACTGTATCATCACCGTTTAGAGCGAACCTGCATGGTACGTGCACAGATGGGGCACTCCTGCTTGCCCAAAAGTCGGCAAGCGGCAGTACCATCGAAAAGCCCAAAAAGCTTCTCAAAGGCATTCAACGAGAGTGGGACACTTAAATCGCACAACCGACCCAGTGCTCCTGGTACCAGCAGTCTGTGCGGACAAATCAGATCTTGAGCGGTCATCCGATGCGACATATTCGACCATTTCATCTTGGACCACCATTCTTTACTCACGACACACGAAGTCGACGAGTCCAAGCTACAAAACGAATCTCGTTATCCTATTTTGTCAGTTTTGTGATCCGCAAGAAGGTTTTTGACAGACCTGTTTACCACTGCGGAGACCGGCAAACGAAACGTACAAGATTGCTATCTGAAGTGGCGCACGCTCCCAGCCAATAACAATGCAAACGTGCGTCATTTGAGACAAAGATCTCGCTGGGTTTCGACCGCCGGTCGCCTCACTCACTAATTACCTGGAAAAGATCGACGGAGGAAAGAGCTGCTGAGATTTCGGTGAAGTGGCTTCTGGATAGTCGGGAGGCGGCTTATCGCCATCGGGAAAATCTGCAATCATTGCCGTCGAGAAGTGTTCGTGGAATGAAGCCAGCTTGTCTGCCTTCTCCTGGTCGACTCGAATGTAGAAGAGCATGTAGGCTTCCGTGTCCGTGATGGTCGAGGTGTCCACTTCTCGCACATCGGTGTCGTTACAGGTGTACCATTTGGCAGCCTTCGGGTCCTCACCGATCTTAACGAAGGTGGTGTAGTGTCCGCTGGTCAACGTCGAACCAGCGTGAGAAATGACAGACCGAAGCTCGTACGAGGTGCTGAAGTCCGTGTTGAACATGACCGGATCCAGAAATTCATCCATCTGAAAATCCACCCTGCGAAAAAATCGTGATGGATGATAACAGGGAAGAAAACCGCAAAATAAAGTGGGGACGTGTGCAAATGTGTTGAACGAGATCAATATTTCAAGCGGCGCACATCTCTGTTGTTTCAGCCTGAAAGTGTGCGCCACTTAGGAAAACGATCTGGTTCAATTCATTTGTCCGCTTCTGCTTACAGGTCGTGAATCTTGCGATCAGGATTGGTGAAATTCGACATGAAGCTGCCTTGAGATTCGTACTTGAACCTTTTCAGATGGACAATGAGGATTTCCGGTAAGCGAGATATGCGTATATATTTCACAGCATCGGTATCTTGGTTGCACTGGTCACAGTGGTACTGATTCTCCCCCGTCAGCTCTTCCGGTTTGAGTTCGTGTCTTAGGCAAGTCATCAACGGAACTCTACGCTTTGTGTTACTGTTTTTCAGCGACATCCACTTCGGCCAGCGACTAGTAGTCTGTACCGGCTTGTGGTCGACACAGCTGGCGTGCTCGGGATGCCGCTGGCTGAAGTCGAGAATCTGATCCTCCGAAGGGATGGACACTTCCAGCATTTGGAAGCCCTCGTACCGCGTAGATACTTCCCCGCAGTTCGAACATTCTACACTGACGGCAAAGTCGCCGTAGAACAGGTCCTGGATGACACTCCGCCAGGTGACGATGCAAGAGGACTTTGGTTGTGGCCGTGGAGATTTCACTTCCCGGTTCGTCGGCGATTTTAGCGGTGGAGCATCGGTGGACATCTCGGCATCCTCCCCTACAGCTTCTTCGGACGCTTCATCCGTCATGGAATCCTGTCAGGCAAAAGAACAATTTAGCCAAGTTCGACTTTTCCTCCAGAAGAAACCTTTGGAAATTTGAATTTAAATACTATTTAAAACATGAAATATTCTGATTGGATACCTCGATACAAAAACCCGTATGACGTCAGCTACAGTACTAGCCAATGTACCATAATCCCTCTCTTCAGACGCATGACCTCATATATAGACGCAATGTATGCGCACCCAGAGCCACACCCATGAAATCATGCCTCGCAATTGTGCACGTGACGTGGATTTCAATTTCAAGCCAACCGACGCACACTTACTTGCGCAGAGTCGCCATCGATGCTCCGACCATTTCCGTTCTGCAATATCGGAGCTTTGAGCGTATCATCATGCCCTTCACCGTCTTCCACACGTGGCGCGGCGTCTCCAGCGGACAAGGAGTACATGGAATCTTCGGAAACGAGGCTCATGCACGACTCGTAGTCCGACTTGGTACTCGAAGCATACTCGTCCGAATCTCCTCCATCTTCCGGACACGTTTCTTCGGTCAGCTGCAGCACTGGATACTGTAATTCCTCATGTAGACGGTCCAGTAAACACGAGATAAACTCTTGGGCGTCGTGTTGTTGGCCCATGGTGAACTGCGGAAAGAGACGGCGGATGAGGTTGATGAGGCGACTGGGCGAAAACGAGTCGTTCTGATCACGCATAATCAGCAGCGTGGCCACCACTTGACTCAGCTCAACCGCTACGTAAGGCGGTAACTTCCTCTTAGGGAAACCGAAACTGTCTTGAATATGACCGATGCTTTCTTGACGAATGTCGACGGTCTGCCGAAGACGAGCGAACTGATCGACGAAGTAACCCGTCAATGGAGTACATACTAGCAACGCCTGGAGCGCCGCGTTGGCGAAGCAAGTGTTGCCGACGTTGAAGAGTCCTGCCGGAGCTGGGAAAGAGAATCGTTTCAACCAAGGAAAAGACACAGAAGCTTAGCATATTGGTTATGTTGGACGGTCATCTTATAACGAGAAGACTCTTCTATGAATTTGTGAAAATTACTATGTACGTTTCCTTCAGTGGAGCTGTTCCATTCTTACCTCCATTTTCAAGTAGTTTCCCCTCGATATAGTTCTGGAGAGGTTTGTCCGGGGGCACGTATTCGTCGAGGTCTAAGCAATCGACGACGGCACGTTGCCGTTCGGTGGCAAACTGGCTTTGAATGCATTTCAGCAAATCCTGTAACTGTACCAGACGATCTCGTCAAACTCTTGCCATACGATACTTATCAAAACTTCAACTGATACAGACCTTCGGAACGCCAGGCATTCTGTACTTTCAAGTCAGTACTTTGGTCTGAAACAGCTTCGTAACATTCGAAGAGACATCCGCCAGAGAAGTCCAGATTACTTAACGGCCGCCGTTGATCCGCTTGTTGACTCCAATGTCGACACTAACGGTCCTAGATACGCTCCAGCGCCTACGTGATCCTCCCACAGTTCATGTAAATAAGCAGAGCAGAGGTAAAATCCGATGAGTGTGATGGAAACAGCGGTCCAGCGGAAGCTAATCCCGCAGAAACCCACGTAAGCGGAGAATGCAACTTCATGCAAGACTAGCTAGAATGAGATGACTCAAAAAAATTGTGCAACGGTACACACCCAGGGTTGACCCGGGCGCCACCCCAGTGAAAAACCAAAAAACGGAAAGCCCCCCCCTTCGCTGCCCCGATCAGCGAGGCTCCCACAGCCCCGCTCAACTGGCGCAAGGGCTGCAGTAGGGCCACCAAAACCGCGATTTCGCTGTCGTCCTGCTTCCGAATCTTTTGTTTTCTGCCGATTAATAAATCGGGATTTCGGGATATCTGCGTGGCACGCTTCAAGAACTTTCCTTCTATGTTTCGATATAAGGTAAACGGTTCCCCGTTGCGTCAGGAGATCCACAGTGCTAGATCATCTAGAAGAAGAAGCTTTGCGTCGTATAAAGAAGATTTTCGCGGAGAAGGCGCAGGATGTGAGCCAGCCGGAAGAATCCCAACTACAACTGACAACCAAGATGGGCGATCTTCCGAGAGCTATACTGTGGGAGTTGTTTCAGTGTTTCGACCACCCCCAACGTTGAGATAGTTACGTGTACGCTTTCGAAGTTTATTTCAACATGTTTGCTCGCTACTTTGAAAGCATTTTATATGTAATTCAAGCTTTTGTCCAGTGCAAAGTCTGCAAACGCTGGAGGGACACCGCGTCGAGTCGTCTGCTGAAAAGAGAAACTTGTGTGACGTCGCAGTACCCACCTGTCATCAAGGTGCTCTGCGAAGTACAAAGTTAATACCGCCAACATGCATTTCGCAAGTCGGCAAGCGGGTCAAGACGGTGCTCTTCTACGGGAAGAGTGAAGAGGTCATTCTGGAAAGTATACCCGGGATCCGGAAGGCGCGGCTGGGCACTATCGAGTTCGTGGCAAACTCTCAGACATACAAGAATAGATCGAACAGGCTCGCGATCGAACTCCGAGCCGATCCTGTTGACAACAAAAACTAATATTGAGTTTGTCCTTCGTGTCTGGTGGCCTCGGTCTGGTGAGTTTGCTGCTCGCGACATTCTTCTGCCAGCTGGATATTTCTCTGAAAGAAGTATTGTCTAGCGAATGGTTTCTCAGCGCGATGCAAGCCTTCCCGTCGGTGCTCGTAAAGGATATTCGACTTCCGGGATTCGCTGGCGAGAGGCAAGCTCTTAACCTCTTATAGATCTGAGCCCGTGGGGTTATCTCAAGTTTGGGTGTATAACGATGAAGAACATTTCGGGATTCGAGTAACTAGACGTCACACTGGAAGGAGAGGAAGATGGCTATCGGTATCTTGAAACCACAGATTTACCAGCCGAATTTCAAGCTGAACTTTCAGAAAAATATTCCATGCCTATCCTGACCAGCGAACAATCCGCCGGGCTCGAACGAAACCTTCAAGGATCTGGCACAGACAAGTTGAACCGGCACAAGCTTGGGTTATGCAGCCAAGTATGTTCCACTGTAGTTATTTAGCATCTCAGTTCTTCAGCATGAAGTTGCAATATGTAAACGGACTAGTTCGATCTTTTACCATTCTGTCCAATGATTCAAGTTTTCTTAGGCACTATCCCGAAGAATTTGCCGAATGGATTACTCTAAGCATTGACCCAGACAGATTTCATTTCACGTCTCCTGAAAAGCTAGAAGTGGCGTTCCTGAGGTACTACCGGCTTAAGTTCCATCGATATGGAAATCAGCAGTAGTCTTTTGAAGTCGGGCGAATTAGGTTAATGTGAAACGATTGAACTGTGAGGAGTTTCACAGACATTATGGCTTATGTTGGATTTTCTTTGTGAAGAACCTAGTTTTGTTAGTGGTGGACTCAAAACAAAGCAATTGGTTCTCGCTGTACGGGTATCACTTTGACGTTTATGACTATAACAGACCGTTTTCCACTGTTCGCGATGCGAATTCGAAAGTAAAATGTAAAAAAATTCAATCGTTTGCCGTATGCGTAATTACGGGTAAAATTTTCACCGTCCAACAATCTTCCCTCCAAATATGTTTTCTATGACTAGTCATGGAACCGAGCTTGGATATCTCTCTCCTCCGGTACATCTGTGTGGACATAAGACT
Source organism: Ramazzottius varieornatus (assembly GCA_001949185.1). Classification (NCBI taxonomy): domain Eukaryota; kingdom Metazoa; phylum Tardigrada; class Eutardigrada; order Parachela; family Ramazzottiidae; genus Ramazzottius; species Ramazzottius varieornatus. The sequence continues at coordinate 4,253,142 of BDGG01000001.1, forward strand.
GGACACAGGCTTCCGTCCGCATGATACAGTTTCGAATTTTGCAGCAGGCGTCTGTTCGGAGGTGCCTGTTTAATGGATAGTGGCCACCTTCATGCGATGTATAGCCAGGATGGTATTTACCGCTTTCTGCAATGGACAAACCAAGCTAAATTTATATTTCTGCTCTCGTTGCCAGTGTTTTATCAGACGTGTATACCTGCCATCTTCGCCGAATAACAAAATGCTTTAGCTTGACTTTCGACAAGGCTTTGTTCTCATCGACATCGCCCTTTGTACCCGGAAGTAAGGAAGGTCTCCTGTTTGATGGTCGCTACAGAAGGGAGATCAGATTATTCCACCACTTTTTTTAACTTTTGAGTGAGTCCCGGACAACTTCAAGCATACCTTTAGCCATTTGTGGTTCAGACACTGAGCCGCGGTCATTCTTTTCCTGCAAGAAAAAACAGTCTTGTTGTTGTGGGCAAAACGAATGGGAGCCAACCGTCGGGGGTACTCACTCTGGCTGCTTCACAAGAAGCTTGGTTATGAAGTCTTTGGCATCATCGGAAATTGCATCGAAGCTTTCGTCGTTAAAGTCCCATTCGGCTTGTGTCACGTTGCTTAAGGTCTCTCCATCGTTGTCGCCCATGAACGGAGAGAGGCCCGACAACCTATGTGGAGGAGAGGATAACAGTAAGCCGATTCTGGGGACGCAAGATCGTGCAGCAAAGTCGGGTCAAAATTTTGGAAGTCGTAAAACTCTTTGATGGGTCATACAGAATGTAACAGATGACTCCCACGCTCCACATATCGGTGGCAGGAGTGATGCGTTCAAAGTTGACCACTTCCGGTGCAACAAACTCCGGCGTACCGAACATGACTTTGACGTTGCTGTTGGGGTCGTAATGGCGAGCCAGGCCAAAGTCGATAAGTTTGATACGGTTGCTGTTTTGTGTCAAGCAGAGAATGTTTTCGGGCTTCTGTGGGAAAATAAACACGGAGAACAGTGTGTGCCATTGATACATTTGTTTACCGGAAGTGGAAAAAAGTGGGATGTGTGTTGATGTTAGTTACCATGTCCAGATGTATGACTTTCTGTCGGTGCATGAAATCCACGCCTTCGCATATTTGCCGCATAAAGATTGTGCAGACCTTCTCTGTCAGGATAAACTCATCGTCAATGACGCGCTCGAATAGTTCGCCGCCGGCAATGCTGTATGAGAAGATGAGGAGCAACGATTAATAGAAGAAAAAGTAGCGAGCCCAAGTCACAACATTCCCAAGAAGAGAAACCCATCACTAACAGCTCGGTTATGAGAATAATGTTGGAGCCGTCGTCGAAAGCGTCGTATAACTGCAACAGGCGCGGATGCTGCAGCTGGCACATAACAGCAATCTCGTTCTCTACTTCTTTCCTCTCCTGAGGTTTCTTGATGTTGATCGTCTTTGCAGCCAGGATCTTCGAACTCGATTTCTCCCTACATTCACACACTGTCCCAAACTTCCCTCTGAAGCAATAGAATCCCAGATACGGTGCTGTTGGAAATGCTAAATATAATGCAGTACTCGTACGGTGAATGCGTACCTTCCAAGTTCCTTGTTCGGATAGATGTCATAAAACTGGTTCAATTTCCGCTCTTTGCAGTAGGTAACTTTTCGCGGATGAAAGGGGGGATCTTTCTCTGCAAATTAAATGGTAGAATATGCAAACATCACTTCAACGAGACTCGACTTTAGGGAGTTCGACAAACAGAACGTACGTTACTTCAAGTGGCGCATGGCTTCAATGTTATTGGCTGCAAGTGTGCGCTGCTTGAGATAAGTGTCTTTTTGCCGCTCTCTCACATAAAGTAGCCACGTGGGGTTACTGATCGTAGCTTTCAATTTTCTCTCATGCGAAGAAGTTGGAGGGATCTCGGAATGGCTTACCGTAGTCGGGCTCGGTCTCGTCGATCTTTTTGCTCATCTTGAGTAACACACAAGAATGTGGGCCGCAGATCAACGTCAGGTCGACGTGGTGATGTGGGATTTCAGGAAAGTAGGTAACATTCCGGTTTGGGCGGAAGTCACGTATGAAATAGTGTCAAAATGTCTGGGGTAGGTATGTCCGTGTCTAGAAATGGCAAGACAGAAGCAGAAAGAAGGTCTAATAGAATGGAGGGAACTCTCAGTATACTGCAAAACAACAAGGTCAAACAGGAAGCCAAAGGGGCATGCAAGACGTGACGCTCTGCACACAAACTTTGTCTAAATGATGCTGCTTCACAGTGTGCGAGCGCGCTAAGGTTCTCTAACCACAGGAGAGTTCTTCAAGAAAGCACCGAGCATGCAGTTTCCGCCTTGGCCCACAAGAAGGCCAGAACGATACTAGCTCCTTCTCGCTCTGTCAATCTTTCTTGAAGCTTTCCGAAAGGAAGGCATTTGCCGGGTGAGAGTGTTACTAAATATAACCGCCTGGCTGCATGCGTACGAAACTTCGCAGTGTAGCAAGAAGGCTTGGCAGCACTCCGGAATTCTTATTTCATGGCTTGCAAAGTTTGACGCTCTGAATGCTCCTTCCACATTCCGTAATTGCTAGCTTAGCACTGGTAGAGCCTCAGACACCATAGTGACCGTACTCGTACTGCGGGGATTCGCAAGGGTACTTGTAGACCTTCAGTCTGGCAAGCTTGAACCTATATAGACGACCGATTATTTGGGAGCTGCTTGGGCAGTCAAAAAGAACAAGAATGTCATCTCAAGTGGCGCACGTTTTCACTGTCACTGGTCTGGAGGCCGCGCCACTCAAAATAGCCATCTTGTGCGTTGTGTCTGCCCAGTTCCCATTTCCGGTTGGGTCTGGAGCAAGATGTAACGCGCGTTCAGCTAGAGTACAGTATGGCAAGTGTATAATATAAAATTATTTTTGAGGCCATCAGTGTTTTTAGTACGTAGGAAAAACAGCTGTGTTCAATTTGCGGCCATTGACCGCGCATATTGCTTGTTTATGGCTTTTCTTAAATATTGCCTGGCTTTTAATGCTGTAGCAGGATTGATTTTACAGCAGAACCAGGACGACAACTTTGCACTTTCATAATTAGTGCCATAGTCGAAGACTCTTAATGATGGAGGAAGCTCTTCCTGGAACCAAGGCTGTATTACTGTGTGGTAAGATCTAATCTCATGAACATCAGTGTAAAAAATACCGCAAAGGTCCATACATACATTTAACCATGGCCAAACAAAACAAAAATGAGGAAACAGGACAGGAGAATGAGGACGCGGACTTTTCCGAAAATCTGTGTCAAAAGTACTGATTAGTAGCGCATGTGGCTTCAATCTGTCGAAGGTGACGTTCTCGGTGAAGTCCCGCATTCCCCACTTCACTTGAATTGGGCCTTCATGGCTTCCGGCATGGCTTCTACCATAAGATCACACTGGCTTTCGGCTTTTCCGTGTTCGTTGGTGGCGACACATTCTGTGAAAGGAAGAATGTGAGGTTGGACCGTTCCAAGTAAACAAGCTCGACTGGGTAACTTCCTCGCCCGAAAGAAGAACCAGGAACTCACTGTAAGTCGCATCATCATCCGCTGCCGATTCCACAAAGTTGAGCCCAACAGTTCCATCGCTTTCCTCAATTATATGAAGTTTGCTGTGTCTGGCGTCGACGATTACCAGGGGCTCGTCGTTCTTGAACCACTGAATTTTGGGCTTTGGGTTTCCGCTGACCTTGAAAAGAGGGCTCTTCAGCTTTCTGGGCATACTTCGCCCACCAAACTAGCGACTCACATTCGAATAGAAGAATACAGCTTTCTGCAGAGCATGTTTACATGCACTTACCTTTGCAAGGAATCGAGCACCACTCATCTCGATGACTTCCGACTTCTTGGGCGAAAGGTTCGATTCGAACTTTGGCGCGGACATTTTGCGTGGGCGGACTATTCCAGACTGACAATACCAGGAAGGGATATTGGTATAGTTTGAGAATCTAGGGACCTTGTCAGAAAATCAACGTCTGGTACAGTTTTCCGAATGGAGCCGATGAGCCGGATGACTGAGTTGGCAAGACCTTTTAAGGCATATGCCAGGCTTATTTTCCGGTCTGTAACTTGGCTGTACTGGTGAACTTTCCCCTGCTATCATCTAGCTGCTTGTGCAGAAGACTTTGGTGGTAACTGGTAAGCTCCACTCTCTTGTGTACGCAAATGCGACACATCGAGCTACTTTTCCTCCGACTATTAATATCCAATGTGTTGATTCAGATTTTCGCGCTGATGAGTGGCGTGGAGAATTCTCGAGTCTTCTATCCACTGACACAGTAGTCGTAAATTAAACCCCGCCGTAAAACGCATCACGGAGATCTGCAACCAATTACCAGCTCCCTATCGTAAACTAGTGTGACACAGAATTCGATCCTTAAATCAATGTCTATTAGAGAAGGGCGTTTCCAACGTGGGAAGCTAACCTATGTCGTGCAAGGGCCATGTTTCCGGGATGCCTACCGACGACCCAGAATTTTGGTAAATACTTTAGTGAGCAGCATTCAAACTGGCTGCCAACATTTGAGAAAAGACACTATCAGACTTTGCTACAAGTTTAGCAGGTGTGTCATACTCCAGAGCTTTGCCATTACCCACCACTAAAATTTTGTCATAACTTAGCACAGTGTTCAGCCGATGGGCGACGGTCAGTAGAGTACAATTACTAAAAGCTGTCCGTATGGTATCTTGCAGTAAAGCGTCTGTTCTAGAGTCGATGGACGCTGTGGCTTCATCCATAAATAGAATCTTGCTCTTTCTAAGGAGCGCTCTGGCCATGCAGATGAGCTGTCGCTCGCCCACTGAGAAGTTGGCTCCATTAGATTCCACCATGTACTCGAGACCATCGCCAAGTTGCGAGATGGTGTCACCCAAGTTGACGCGAGTTAATGCTTCCCAAATTTCGTTGTCAGGATAGAAATCGAAGGGATCGAGGTTGTACCGCAGAGTGCCGGCGAAGAGTACCGGGTCCTGGGGAATAATGGAGAGCCGGCTTCGTAAGGAACGAATAGGAATGTTCTTGATGTCTTGTCCATCAATGTAGACGGATCCGCCCTCAATCTCCACCAGGCGAAACAGCGCGGAAGCGATTGAGGATTTACCTGCAAGGAGGTACTCCTCATTGTTCATACCAAGAATGCTAAGAGAAGGCCTGGGAAAGGGATGAGTAAGTCGGGGTGCAAGCACCTGCATACTTACACAAACCAGTAGACAAACAATTTCATTGTATGCAGGTGTATGAAAGACTGACGTACGTGTTTTCTCGTATCGTACCTGAGCCAGTTCGTCCCACAATGCCAACGCGCTCTCTTGGCAGAGCCACGAAGGACATTCCCTTCAAAGCTGTCGGAAGCGCAGAGTTGTACCGCATGACCACCTCCTTTAGTTCTAGTTGTCCTTCCGGCGGCCACTCCTTGTTCACCTCCACTACGTCCTTACCGTCGACTTCCTGTGGGACCTTGTCGATGTACTCAATGACACGCTCGACCGATGTGAACCGCCCTTCGGTTTCTAGTGCTAGGCGCACCGAGTACTGGAAGAGTCCGCTGAGCTGTATACAGTAAGAGAGAGCCAAGCCGGCATCGGCGGGCTGTATTGACCCTTCGGGAAGAAGTACGACTAGTAGGGCGGTGATGACGGAGAGGCATATGGTTAAAAAGTCCAACCGGACACCCAGCCATCGAATGGCGCAGTGAAAGCAGAAGATCGGGAAGGTGTTATCGTCCACGAAACCATCGTAACGTGTGATAAGGTCCGTGTATTTCCCATATGCCTAAAAGCACAAATGCAACAAAGTATTACTATAAAATAATTTTGGTCCAAGAGATTTTTCCTTCCGGCTTACATGGATAGTTGACAGTCCGTTGACGGTGGAGGCCGCCAAACTGAGGACCGGCGAAGTGGTTAGGTTTTCCAGTCGTTTGAAATCACGAACGCCACAGCGGAAGCATTTGCTCAGGCAGAGAAAGACTATCACCAGGATGAAGACAGCGATCAGTATCCAAGGAAAGACGATGGCAATTTGGATGACTGCGAAGAAACAGTAAAGACCGTTCTGGATGAAGATCTCGGACACGAAGGGGATTTGAGAATCCACTTCGTCAACATCTTTGCAGAGTCGATTCAATATCCGCCCGGCTGAAGTCGTGTCGAAGAACCGAGTGGTGGCGTTCATTATACAAGCCAGAAGGTCGACGTGGAGCTTCGCTGCCGCGCCCAGAGTCACCTGAAAAGAATCCAAATTTACACCAGCACTAAAAATACAAAAATAAAGTATTCAAATATTGTTACTACAGTAGAAATGTTCTGAACTAACCTTCGCGTAACCGTAAGATCTAAGGACGAAGATGGTGACGACGATCAGAATGATGCTACCGTAGACTATCGGGTACCACGCGTTTTCTGCTTGCAAGATGATGTAACTTTGGACTTGGTAGGATCCATCACTCTGAGTGACGTTTTCTTTCTGGAACAAAAAGAGTCGGTGTGAGGCTCAAATTCACTGAATAATTATCGCTTACTATTGGAGACTCACGATGGCCGCACTTTTCAGCCAGAAACTCAACCACCACCCAGAAAACGTGTTGAGTGCCATGTTAGTTGCAAACGCGAAGAAGACTATACCGGTGAACCAGTACGGTCCGGCGGCCTTGATGTAGCGTTTATAGGTGGCGAACTTGATGGTACCCTTTCCTTGTTCCTCTGCGTCACCAGTCCCTACCGCCTTCTGCTCTTCCTCGATCAGGGCTACCGCTGCAGGCGCAGGAGTGACGGCTGTTGGTTGACTGGTCTTAGCCGCCGCAGCGTCTTCCATTCCTTTCCGGGCTTTCTTCATGGCCTGCACCATCTCCCAATAGACGCTTTTTTCTTCCTTGAGAAGCTGGCCGTGGGTACCGCGTTGGACTATTGTGCCACCTTTCAGAACGAGGATTTGGTCGCACTCTTCTAGGTATTGGATCTGACCACTGATGAGGAAAACGGTCATGCCTTTCTGCCGCAAGTAACCGTAAATACACCTAAAGGACACAGGATTTATTTTTTTCATCAACAACATCTTTGGTTGATTTCCCAAAAACTTTGAGAAGCCGGCAAAGAACACACGCTAAGATTGTTATATTAATACCAAGTGACGCACGTTTTCGGGGGTATTAGCTAGAAGCCTGCGCCACTTTATATACTGTAATAACCTTGTACGTTTCGTTTGCCGGCCCACCGGGCTATGATTTATTGCAGTCAAATTTTTTTGATTATTGATTTACTTGTCGAAAATAGCGGCCCCGACTCGCGCGTCCACGGCACTAAGTGGATCATCAAGCAACAGGATATCCCTGTTACTATACACCGCTCGAGCCAAGTTGATTCTTTGTCGCTGACCACCACTCATCGTCGACCCACGTTCCCCAATGACACACTGGTCCCCACCCGAAAGTATGGTGAAGTCGTAGCTTAGGTTGCACACCGTGACCACTTCATTATAGCGCTCCGGTATGTAGGGTTCACCGAAGCAGATGTTGTCCCGGACTGTCGCGTTGATCAGCCAGGCTTGTTGGGGTACATAGGCAAGCATTCCGCGCATCTGAAATGTTCCGCCATTGGAGTAGATCTGACCGAGTAGCCCGTGGAACAGCGAACTCTTGCCGCATCCCACAGGTCCACATATGCCGACCAGAATACCCCGCTTTACTTCAAGAGAGATATCGCGGAGTACTGGACCATGCGAATGGCTGCCTTTAAGTATGGCCGTTGTCAGAGTTGAAGCTATGGGCTTGACAGCTTGTGAGGTGTCGAAAGCAGACCAACTGAATGCGACTGCCTCCAGAAGGACGGCGGTGTTCGGGTCTTTGGTTCTCTGGATACTTCTCGCCACCGGCTTGATTTGAATAAATTTCTGCAAAAGCAAAGATATGGGATCCTGAAAACGGCAAACAGACTTGCGCGTCTATCTATGAGAGGTGGAAACTGGACGCGAAAAGATACCTGGATGCGTTCACAAGCTACTTTCATGTGGGTAATGGGTACCCACGAGATGACAATTTGTCTGAGGCCTCCTGAGCCGATTATGTAAGAAATAATGATGTACGTAAACGCCTGAAAAATCATCGTTATCGTACACTGGCAACTTGTTTGCGTGAAGCAAGACCGACGCGGAAGTGGTCAACTCGAAGCACAGCAACCCAAGGCAAGGACCACGGATTAAACCAGGAACTTAAAAAGTGTTAATGCGAAACCCCGCATAGACAGAAGGACTGCATGGAAAGCGGACAAACAGAACTGCTGAACTGAGTAGAGTTTTCAATATAAAGCAAAAGAGTTCGAGCATGAAAGTAATGGGGCTTTCTCACCTGTATGCGGCGGCAAGAAGGCATGATTTCAGCGTAAGCTCGCAAGGCAAACGGCATCCCGTTGTATGCGCTTCTTGCAGAATAAAAAATAGTCAGCAGCGTGAAGGCCTACACCAAGCAGCAAATATAACCCTTACAAAAAGACAGACGAAACGGTATATTTTCCCCAACAACACCGTGAAGCGACGAAAACCGCACATTGATAGAAACTGCCGAAAGACTATAAGCGCGAAACACCTACCTCCGAAGCGTCGAGTCTATTTCCCATTCCCATATGACTCAGGAAAGTAACGACGGCAGTAACTACAGGAACCAGCGGCGTCAGAGACAGGTTGACACTTTGCAGCCAGGACGTCATCTTGACTTCCTTCAGCTCTTCGTCGCGCATCTTTGTCACCTTGGCACAAAACGCTTCTTCCCAAGCGTACATCTTGATCAACCGAATGCTGTTTATCAGTTCTGTAATCAACGATATCTGTAAAACAAAAAGCCGTTCCGACATTTCCGTACGTATGTGCAAATAAGATTGAAGATCTTCGAAAGCATCGACTCACCCGCTGGTCCGTGGCCGCGGCTCCTTTCCTTCGAAGACGCCCGAGGACCCTTGACAAACAGATCTACCGCAGAAAGCAATGCTGTTATCGCTACTCAGAAAATACAGTTCGAGACAAGCAAGAACTGAGAGCTCGGCAATCAAGAACGCCTCCAAGTGGCGCCCGTTGTCGATAATTACGGCTAGAAGCGTGCGCTACTTGGGAAAACGGTCTCGTCCGTATGTTTTTCAAGCTCCGTATTTTCACCTGTAGTGGGTAGAACAGAGTGAGAATGGAGGCGCCAACCAGCGCAATCCAGCTGAGAAGGTACACGGAGTATGCCGCACCGGCAATCATTAGCAAAGGCCCGCCGATGACTAAGACGCATTGTCGAATGGCGTCGAAAATTCTGGCGACATCCGACGTGATGATGTTGATGATGTCGTTAGCGGACCCGGCTTGCGGAAGGTTCTTCAGCTCCAGGATCTTACGGTATATTATACCCATGCAGGCAGCTCGCAGTCGGATGGAGGTACGGTAGACCATTGCCCAAACCGTTACGAAAAGTATAGCTCTGAAATGCCAGAAAATAAATCGTTGCGGTTATTCGCTCACTTTGTGGGAAAGTAGTTCTTTGGCGCGTTACGTTGACGCGTACCGTACCGACCCACTTCACAACAAGTCAGGCCGAACACCAGCAGGATCCCGTAGTTCGTGGCGCTCAGTGAGGGTATCTCACTTTTCCTCAAGTTGGGATCGGCTATGTGGATCAGTTTGTTGACAAAGATAGTCTGTAATGCAAAGACCGGTGGTAAAGTATGAAGACTGAGCCTAAAAGTGGATGACTTCATGACAGTATCTCACCGGTACGAGGAAGCCGATGCCAAGGCAGACGGCGTATAATGCAGCCGACACAATGATGCGAACTCTGCAGAACTTCCAGCACGCTCTGAAGAAGGACGCTTCTTTCTCACCTTTCTCTCTGAGTTCGCGTTTCCATATTCGCGTTAGCCTGTGAAACAATCAACCTTACAGAATACTTCACAAAATACGATGAACTGTTTGAAATCTCATACCGAACAGTATTCAGCTCACAGCTGTCAAACCGCGAGGTCTTCCACATGTCGTGGACTGTGATGCCTTTCCGGTAGGCCTTCCACATCAGACTGGTCAGCCATGAATACATCATAAAGCTGAAACATCCTATATTGTCCAGTTTGCTGTATTCGAGAGTTCTAAAAAAAGAGTCGAATGAGGTGTGTAGTATGTCCAAGAGTACGGCGGAACCGTTGAACATGGGGAAGGCCGGCAGTCAATCTCGAGACGATCGTTATCTCAAGTGGCGCACGTTTTTAGCCAACAGCAGGGAAAACTGCGCCACCTATGGGGATCATCTCGACGTTGTTTGGCTGTCTCCCACAAGTCCGGTACTTACTCGTCCTGACAGCGATAAGGAACCAGACACCGAAGAGCCGGTGCAAATTTCGCACATCCGATCCGATGTTTGGGTCCAACAATAAGTAGTTCCAGCTGGGTGTCTTCGCTTTCCCTAGGGCCATTTGCTTTGTACGTCACTTCTTTGTACGGCTCCTCGCCCTCGTCCAGTGGTTTCGGAAGAAGATGTCCCGAGGCATCCGTCAAACTATTAAGGCTTTCAACTCTACCCAGGTGGGAATTTTCCATTACACGAAGTTATCTTACGGAAAACCACGAAGGCAGTTCACTTCAAAATAAAATTCAGCAGTTCGTGAAACTAGGAACCATCCTTAGCGTTTTGCGGTCTTCATGAATTGTCATTTGAATTCGCCTGCTCTGATAAAAATAGGGAGGCTGATACGCAAGCTAAAGTTCCAGCAACGATGCGATTAGCGGTTTGAATTTATCCGATCAAAGGTACGGTTCGCTCGGCAACAGTAGCGATATTTTATCGTTTCGCAAAAAGGCGGCAGGATTAGATTGGGGCCTCTTTCTGTGCTATCGTTCCTCTTCAGACTGTTGAAAGTTCACAGACTTCTCGGCACGATCCCCACGGCGACTGCTGCTACCTTTCCCCGAATCCCCACAACCCTTTTTCAACGGAACTTCAAGAGCCAATCGTGGCATAAAACCTTCCGTCAAGTTTCTACCTTTTCCGGGACGGAAAAATTCCGAAAAGGCACGCCTGATCTTGACAGATTGATGCGAGCATCGCGTCTCATTGTGGTGCTGGAGCCAGAAGAACTACGTTTTAGTGCAAATTTTAGTGGGTTACGCCCTTTAGCAGTGCGTAATCCGATCGCAAGATGTCACCAGTCAAAATGTCATCGAACCACGGTCAGAATCTCATGATCTTGCTGATAGATTAACTATATTGGAAGTCTGCATGGGTTTCAGTTTCCCAAAGGTATGGCGCATACGGCTCGCTAACGTAATACCATCGGGCCGCTGAGTGAAATTTTCCCTCATTCTAAATAAATCACTCTCTCTTGGCATAAGGTGACGTTGAGTTAGTGGAAGAAAACGATCACTGTCGTCTTTCGTCCTCAGAGTGTCAGTATAAAGAAGAAGAAGAGACCCGAAAATCTTTGCTATCCATCAGGAAGATTCTTTAGTATGAGCTTTCGGCCTGGGTACGCGAAGGTTCGCGGTTCTGCAATTGCGTTCAACCGGGAAACTCGGAGCTACCTCGCTCGTCTTCGCGAATCCTTTAAGCGTATCAGGCTTTGAAATAATCTGTCTTATGATGCATCTCATTTCGATATTAATTCTTTTTTCAGGTTTGTTCGAGATTTTGCGATGTTTCAAACTGTATGCGTACCGTCGGTTTTTCGAGCTCCAAAAGTGCTTCCTATTCTAGATAAATCCAACTGTCTCTTTTCTTTTAGCAATTGCGAGAGCGCTTTCGACTTCCAATCAAGAATTGGAAGTGTTCCAGCCGTCGAACTCGGGATTCCCTCGTTTGAGTAGTGAATGGCACTTCCCGATAATGACGGGAATGTACGGTAATCCTCTGCGTTCCAACTTATTCCGGTACTTTGCTCTTCGAGCTCGGGTCCCCACTACGACAGCGAAGCCTCTTCGAGTTATGAGTCACCGAAGTGGTGCCACTTGGTACTTGGGAAAGCGAAGCTCAAAATACAGCTCGTATCTCGACAAGGCCGATCCACGAAAATGGCAAGCCTACTTCGCGAAGCGGTTCGGCTCCAGCAAATCTGCGCCTTGGTACCTAGGATGACACATGAGATCCCAATGAAAATAAAAAAAATAAAATAAATACTGATTTTTTTACTGAAAATAAACACTGAAATAAAAAATAAAAAAACAATACTGACTTTTTTAAACGCATTATCGGCTAGAAATCGCGTACCATATGATGTTGTCATCATGTACTTTATGACGAACCGTTCGCTTTCTCGCAAAGCTGTTCTTTGAACTCAGCGAGTTTGCCCTGCCCCGTCTTGTCCAATCTTTCCTTGAATCCGATAAATCTTCTCATGGTTGAATTTTTCAATTGATGTTACGAAGGACCGGACTTTTGCGAGCATTTTATAACAACGGCTGCCGTTTCAGGAACTCTCGATAACTTTATCTTTATTCCCCAACCCTGCTACTTCAGTGCATCACAGAACGGAGTTTTCCAGTGAGATGACTAGCTCAGTCAAACAACGCAAGTAAAAAATAACAACATCTGAAAGAGAAGAGAAAAGGGGGTATACATAATGCATAACAAGAAGACTCACCTGACGTCAGCAAACACCCAGCTACACTTCATTAGGCATCCATCAGCGCAACTGAATAAATCAGCTTGTCCTACTCTCTGGGAGGAACTTATCACGACCATGTTTGGTACCACTATCAATCGGATTACATAAAGAGAACACAAAAAGTAAAACAAAACCAAAAACAGTAGAGCTTTGGCTCAACCGACCACACCACTCTGTTCTTCCATTGCCGTGTCTGCCATCAGAAGTTTCGTGGAACTGAGCAGAGGACTCGCCAAGGAAGGCCTGTCCCTTCCTTCGTCAGGCGTTTTGGCGAAGCCGTTCTGCTTAACATCCGACAGCCTTTCTTCAACTTCGTGGACATCAGATGTATCGCCATTCTGGAAGAAGCAAAACGTTAGACTGGTGGAAACCAGAAGAAACACCGTGATGAATCTCAATACTCTCAGGCCCGTGCATACACAAGTCAGCACCGTTCTAGTTTTCATATGTACAGGTGCATGCAAAATACCTGGAAACTCTTCCACATCTCTTCCCTAGAAAAGTTTGAATGGCAGAAAGTATAGACTATTGCTTTATTACCTGCATTTCACTCTGCGAAAAGGTTTTCTCGGTTTCGAACATTTCTTCGTCGTGGTTAGCATGATCGCCGTTCTGGCTGGGTGTCTCTGTCTTGGCGTGCCCCCTAATATTATTCACGGTGGAGGGACCCTTGTAAGTTCGTCCAAAGCGCGACATGTACTTCTTGATGTGCTCTTTTATCTTTGGTTTGTGTCTTGAGGAGGAGAAACTCAGCGCTTCGGGACTGTTACGATGTCTTTGGACTTCTTGTTCCACCACGTTGTGCGTAAACTTCCGCGCCAGGTATTTGAAGTCTCCCTTGGACTCGATGCGACCTTGTGGGCACTCTGGCGCTCGGTAACTGTTGAGAAAGTGCAGAACAAACTGACACACATCGTTTTGGAAGTCAATCTTTTTCTTCTTCAGCAGCTCGCGGTTCTGCTCCTTGTTCTGGGACATCTTTGGAGGGTCGAGTTTACTGGGCTTGGGCGTGGTCGATGCGGAACGTTTGATCGGTGTCGTTTTATCTTCCAGCTCGTCGTCGCCCTGTGGACTCCATGGCGTAATCTGCAAAAGTTCAACTGTTTTGGCACATCATACTTCAAAACTCCAGTTCAACAACGATATTTGGGAGCTCGGCAGGCAAACACGTCACTTCGGAAAAACAACATTTTCCACCGACTGATATGGATAATCTAAATATTTTATCAGCCTTACCTTCATAGTGTCAACGTGCACTTTAGAGTACTGCGTCATGTCAGCCGGGATGGCCAGAGCAGGCGGAAGTTGCTGTAAGACTGTTGAATATTCCTTGTCCTCCACCGGAAAGTCCCATCTCGAAACGCTATAAAGAAGAAACAGCACTTTCACATCAGGCCTGTCTGATGTGCCTAAGAGAGTGCGTTTACATACCCGTTTGAAGTGTTGTAGAAGTACAATCGGCCAGCTCGATCGTACGCGGCGCCCCAGTCTTTGGGCAGGAACAAGTGCTTGCTCAGATCAAAGTTGGAGGTCCAGCCAGCGAAGTTCTGAATTTTGGGCGCGTCTATCGGTTCGACATTCACTTTCCTACCCTCAGTGTAGTGTAGTACCGTCGCGTACTTCTCCGTCCATTCCTTCGACCCAATCAGCGGGATGGCACTGGCAATGAGCTGTACTTGTTCCTCAGAGGGTTGGAACGTCCTCACATCGTGGGTCGAACCGTCCCGCAGGACTATATTCACTTTCTGCGACACGGCAACCGACCCATCCTAAAAGTGAAAAATATGAGAAGAAAACCTCAGAAAATGATGAATTTCAAAATGGCTTTTGGACAAAGATCGCTTTACTAAGTGGCACACGCTTCTAGGCAAAAACACTGTACGGGTGCGCCACTTCGAAAAACGATCTGATCGAATTTTTTTTTCAGACTCCCAAACTCATTTTACTTGGATCCATTATTTTAAAAGTAATTCCTTTGAGCCTTGGTTACTGACCAGGAGTTTCTGCGACACCATTTCAGCAGCATGTTCGTTATTCTGCCTTATCTGTTCTGCTAGAGCCACGTTGTAGTCCATCACGGCACTGAGATCTTCCAAACCGGTCGGTGCTGGTTCCTCAACTTTGCCAAGCGGAAACGTGGACTGTGTTTTATCTGGCAGGTATGTCATGAACTTCTTGCTGGAAAGGTCGATGCGTCGCTGATTGGAATTGTAGCTGGGTCTTTTACGGTAAAAGTTATCGTGCGGTCCGGGTGGAAGTAGGTTCTGGTAGGGTCGAGCTGGCCAAGTGGAAGGAGTTCCCAGGACGGCTATGGCGTGACCGTTGTCTCCCCATATGGACGGACTGGGCCTTGGCGAAACCTTAGACTGCGACGACGAAGGTTCTGGATCAAAGTTGATCTTTCTTGGAATCTTGAAGACCATCTGTAAAGCCAAACGGCTCTAATTTTACTCACTTTATTCACTATGTCTTCACGCACCTGCATACCTCAGCACTACTGTATCCACACAGCTTACAGTATGCAGGTGAATAATCGACTGACACAATGTTATGTTCGACGGCTTTCCGCACTCCCTGCATACAGGTGGCACACGCAAAAAGGGAAAATTTGAAAGATGCGATTCCGAAACAGCGGAACGGAAGTTAGTACGTTTGCAATTCTCAAATTTGCCGTCATTTCCGCCGGTTCCAAACTTTCCCTTCGTGCGTGTACCGTCTAGGCAAAAATGCAAACTTGCAAATTCAGCGCACAACTGATACGGTTGAAAAGGGAACTTAGGAGCGTATTCTGCTCCGAGCACAGCACCAGAAAGAGCCTGACAAATTGCTGTATGACTCAACTGTTTAGGACAGTCTGGCAAGCTCTTCCGGGTGGCCGCTTCTCGCATCCTGTGCAGTTACCAGATAAAGCGCCCAAAACAAAATAATACGAGCTCCGCTGCGCCAGCCAACCCGGGCATCAAGCGTGCCGGAAAAGGTGCCTATATGGTAGCGTAATAAATCAGGCGTACGTTAGTAAGCAGGTACGTGATTGACTGATGTACTATTTGCCAGGCAGTAACTTCATCGGGAAAAACATTCGTTCCAAATTTAGCACTTGTTTTTTTCGGTATGGAATTTACCTTCAGACTGTCCCAGCTATCCAACAGCTCCGAAGCTTTTTGCTTAACCTCAGTACTATGATCCACATTGGTGACTACCGGTGCCATCCGATCCGACGACGGTTCCTCCTCGGCTTCTTCCTTTGACAGCACTTTCTGCGAAGGCTCACTATTCTCTTCCTCCTTGACTTTCACCTCTTGGCTGCTGCTGCTGTCTACAGGAACGGCTGACGTTGCAGGAGACGCCCACAGATCCACATCCATCTTCTCCTCCTTGATGGTCAGCTCATCATGTTCAGTCACGGTGACAGTGGGTGTGAAATCAGCCTTCTCGACCACAGCTTGAGCCAAAGCGGTGGCCGTTGCCGCACTCGCTCCTTCTGTCTCGACCACTCTTCCAGCCCACTCTTTGACTTTCGAAAGTACTCGAGAAGTCTCCAGCGCGTTCTTTGAAAGGATCGGCAGCATCGCCAACGTATTCAACAACTAGAAAATTTCAACATAGACTGTTCACAGACATTTCGAACAGTGTTTCTCTTTGATCGGGTTTACATTTTTCATCCCTCTGTACTCTGCTCGAAAGGTGTGTTCCGATTTTACTGCGAACCGCCATTGTAACGGAACTCAGAAGTGAGCGGCCAAGTCTTTTCTCATCAACCTTAAACCTAGGGAGCAGAGTACAGAGGGAATCTTTACTGTTGTTTCGAATATCGAAGTGAACTTTAGTATGAATACCTATACAGTTAAGTTACCTCGAGCTTGATTTCGGATCGGGAGTTCTGGCACGAGAACATGAGGGCTGCCAGGATGGTCAGACCCTGACACCGTAAGAAGGCCCGAAGGGCTTCATGGTAGTTCTCCGAGTTCTGAATGACGTTGAGTAACGTCAGCCGATCGTTATCTTCCTCGACGCGCAGCAGAAGCCGCGCCATTCGTAGAGCCTGGTCATCCGTACGAATAGACCCGGACTGAACGAACTTGTCAATCTCCGACACCATCTAAAAATAAAAAAACAATTAAGCTGTTCTACCAGCCAATATTAGGTTGACGGAAAAGAATGAACCACCTTGCGATCGCTGATCTCTCCTTTCGCAGTCTTTCGTTTATCATCGGAAACGGAGCCGATGAACCCGCGACAAGAGACACTGCCACAGTAACATCGCTGAGCCTTCTTCCCGTACCGTTCAAACTGGTAATCTATCGTGATTTCCTCCCCAGCCAGGATCGGCCGAAGGGCGAAGAAGCCGATACGCATTTGACCATTTACCGTCCACTATAACAGTAAATATCAGATCAATCTTCATACGAAAGAGCAGAAAACTTGGAAAGATTTATGAAGAAGAACGAACCTTTTGGGTTTCAGCGTTCGGATCGCAGCTATGGTTCGTGAACCTCATTATGTTACCCTTCCGAGTGGCATCGATGACTTCGTCGTTGTTCAGGGCCATGGAATAATGATGCTGGAGGTTGATCTTGTCATACTCTTTCTGGCGTTTCTTGAACTGCCTTTGGTCCAGGATCTCCCCAATATACTCACATATGAACTGCCCGCTGCAAACAACCGCACAGATCAAAAGCTATCCTTTCAAATGCGAGCCTTTCCATGTAGAAAGCGGAAACCTACGTCGTCACTGAGGTTTTGGCTCGGATGCCATGTCCCTTCGAAGAACCTGCATTGAAGACCTCAATGCTCGGATACTCCCTCTGAAAACCAAAGACGCAAATTACCGCCACTACTTGGTATGTCAGCGTAAAAGCTAATACAAAATCCTCAGCGCAAACCAATTTGCGTACCCGCTGAAAGCGTTTGTTGGAGCAGAAATCTTTGGCAGCGCACTTTGGTCCGCATTCAATGTACAGCATCCGATTCAGACAGCCTTCTGTACATCCTTCCATCCCCATCTTCGCGTCTTCAGCTGAGAAAGTGCACTCACACCGCATCTTCCGAGCTTCACGATCCTCCCTTTGCCTGAACAAACGCATACCTCTCGAAAACTTCATCACAACCAAACGCAGCGAAATCATAGTTTTCTAATTCTACTTTGCTTTCATTCAAATGTTTTTTGGTTTCAGTGGAAAAGAAACTTACTTGTGTTTGGCAAGGCGAATGCATTCAGGGATAATTTCGTAGGGTGTAGGAGCCATATTTTCCACAGGTCTGTTGGTCTCAACTTCGGTGATGTCCTGTAAAACTTTCCCCGAATCTATACTGCTTCTGGACTGACAGGAAGGTTCTTCAGTAGACTGAGGTGCGGAGACGGTAGCTTTCTCTGCCCACCGATTCTTCAGCTTTCTGGGGCGATTCTGGTCAGACACGTCTTCCTGGTCTTTCAGTTCCGACGACTGAGAGTGGGCGTCGTCACTGGCAGCATCACCGGAAAGCAGGCGATCTTTCACCAGCGAGTCAGGTCCAGCTCCGTTGTTCGGAATACTAATCGGTTGATCCGTTAGAACCTAGAAAGAACAAAATGCAAATATGCAGTAAGAATAGTTCCACTAAAGAATCAAAGCAACAACAATCATTTCCAAGCAGAAACGACAATAGTAAGAAAACTTCAAATTGTTAACCATTCCACAGAGCGAACTTGAATGTTTATTAAATCAAAGTAATACCGAAGAATGACGAAAATAAAGTACGACTTGAAAAAACAGAAAATATTCACCTTCTTCTTTCGTCCACGACGAGACTTTTCAGGACGATGTGCCGAAGACGCGCTGGACAAGGGCTCAGCTGGCTGGGACATGGTTCTTTCTCCCGATACGGGCTGAGCGGCGGGACTTTTGGCAGGAGATGGAGGTTTATCGTCCGACTTACCACTATTCCTGGTTGAGCGTCTTCGTCCTACGGCACTTCCGCGACTAGCTGCTCTCCGACGAGGTTTCTTCTTGTTCTGATCTTCTTCAGCAATCATCTGGTCAAGACGACTTTCAAAGTCATCGTCTTCCTCTTCGTAGTCGTCTTCGGTGTCCGGAATCTGATCGCGCAGGTCGGTGACTTTCAACAGGCGCTCCACGTGCTTGTTGATGAGATCGTCATCGGTAGTCTGCTTACGTGGCGAACTTCTTTCTGGCCTAGGTTGCGAGGATTCTGAATACAGGTCAGAAGGTGCAGGAGAATGCCAATTGGAGATGAGATCCGTGGAGGTGGCTGAACCACGGCGGGATAGCTTAGAAGGGGAATATGTTTCATCAACAGCGTCGCTGGAAGTTGGCTCTACCATATCTACATTATGCAAAAGAGCAAGTCATTACCTGACACGGAAAGCCTAAATACCACGTCTTACAGTTCCTAAGAGCTACCAGAAGGCCCAAGCAATAGTGAGAATAAGAGAACAGCCATCAATCGGGAGGGAGGCGGTGGAGTTCCTCTGCCAGGAAGTACGTACTACCACCAGTAAAACTGCCACCAGCGATATCGCGTAGCTGTAAAATCAGATTATTCGTACGCATGCACGGTCTGTGCTAAAGACCCCTGAGAAAATTCGAAACCGAACCAGCCCCTTCATGATGCTTGTTTGATTATCGTCCAACCATAAGTCTGTTGGGTTAGGAGCCAGAGAGCTGGTTCCCGTCTTCCCGAAGATACTTACGGTGAGGCGACGAAGACGAAACAGTTTCCGACGATAGAGGTTGGCTCAAAGAGGTCTCGGATGGATTTGGGATGGTGAGAAACTTGAATTTGCCCATTCTTTTCGTTTCGCTGGTGGTAGCAGAGGACGAGCTGCAGGCCGTGGTAGAGCCCGACATTTCGCCACTGTCTGCATGGACGATGCCCCCGTTGGTCATCCCGAAACCAGTTGGCGGAATAATGAAGAGCTGAGGTGTAGGGAATGAAGCAAAACGATCCATGGTCGCGACGAAATTACGGCGTCAATGTCATAAGTCTCCGGAAAAGGAGCACCCGACAAGGCTGCGACGTCTCAGCGTACTCCTCTCGTTGTCTTCAGCATCTTCCTGTCTTCAATGTGTTGTTCCACGTGTCCCACAGAGGCACATAAAACATAAGATATCATGATCCATTACATCCCGCTGGCAGTTTCACTTCAGGAGAATATCTGGAAAGAAGATAAAGTGTTTTACGGCGACAAAAATGGGAGTTTGATCAGTCTAGAAACCAGGCGCTTTTACACAACACACTGTTACAGAGAGCAATGCGCGTTGGTTGCTGTCCCTGTACGGCGTTTCATTGGAACGCATCATTGAAAAATGCATTGCGCTTACGGAACGGCTTGAACCGATGTCAATTTTCAGACGGGACGGATGGAGCGACTGTGGGAACCGAGTGAACAGCTTGCCGATTCGGGCACGCACACATGTTTCGCCTACCATCCACCGAGCAGGAGATCCCAGAATTTCTAGCATCCCTCCTTGCTTTCGGATTATCCTGACACTTTATCACCATCTGCCGTGAACATGCTGCGGTCCTTCCAGAAACTGACAACCCAGGTTGTCCGAGTAGCCAGCAAGAACCAACAGCTGGCGGCAATTCCCTCTGGTAAGTGTTCGGTTCTGAATGGGCGATGCTGTGATTCGTGAACATTAATTTGCCTTCTCAGTGCAACAGCGATTCCAGAGCCAGCAACAGCCAAAGCCATCTCCACCCCAAGGAGGCCCACCGCAAAGAGGAGGCGAAGGAGGCCAGGCTGGTGGTCAGAAGCAGGCTCAGCGTGGGGGTCCACGCAAGGGGCAGGAGGGACACTCTGTGCAGGATGGCCGTATCGTCGCAGTCATCGGGGCCGTGGTCGACGTGCAGTTTGACGGTGATTTGCCTCCCATTCTCAACGCTCTGGAAGTGAAAGATCGCGAGCCAAGGCTAGTGTTGGAAGTCGCTCAGCATCTGGGAGAGAATACCGTAAGAACGATTGCCATGGACGGTACTGAAGGTCTCGTGCGTGGTCACGAAGTGTCTGACACTGGATATCCCATCCGCATTCCTGTCGGACCGCAGACTCTTGGCAGAATCATGAACGTCATTGGTGAACCCATCGATGAAAGAGGCCCTATTCCAACCGATAAGTACGATTCTTAGCCTTATTTTCTGGCGTTCTTCTGTACCAGATGTATGGCCATTTCCCCAACTGTGCTATCAAGATCCTTTTGGGGCTTTGGGCACGGCCCTTCAGTGGAAACGTGCCGGCAGTCGCGTGGTCTCGTTGTGCTGAAGTCTCCTCATCGATTAATTGAGTGTGTTTTGGTTTTTAGGCGAGCAGCTATCCACGCTGATGCTCCAGAGTTCGTCGAGATGAGTGTGCAAGCCGAAATTCTGGTAACTGGCATCAAAGTCGTAGACCTGTTGGCTCCTTACTCAAAGGGTGGTAAGATCGGTCTGTTCGGTGGCGCCGGAGTCGGCAAGACTGTGTTGATTATGGAGCTGATCAACAACGTCGCCAAGGCTCATGGTGGTTACTCCGTTTTTGCCGGCGTTGGAGAACGCACTCGTGAAGGAAACGATCTATACCACGAAATGATTGAAGGTGGAGTCATCGATACCAAAGGCGACAAATCCAAAGTATGCAGCCTGTCATCCCTTCTCGCACCACGTTGCGTAAAGATTAATGGATTTGGCTTTTCAGGTAGCATTGGTATACGGTCAGATGAACGAGCCTCCAGGTGCTCGCGCTCGTGTCGCTCTGACTGGGCTGACTGTGGCCGAGTACTTCCGTGATCAAGAGGGTCAGGATGTGTTGCTCTTCATTGACAACATTTTCCGCTTCACCCAAGCTGGTTCGGAGGTACATGAATAACTCGATAAGAACATTATTCCGTTAATGTTTGCAGCGTTCTGATTCTTCAGGTGTCTGCCCTGTTGGGTCGTATCCCATCTGCTGTCGGTTACCAGCCCACTTTGGCCACTGACATGGGTACTATGCAGGAGCGCATTACCACCACCAAGAAGGGTTCCATCACATCTGTCCAGGTGAATCCTTGCTCTTGAGTGTCAACTAAGATAGATTTCTGAGGTGAACATGCCCGATATGAGTTCGTCTTTAGGCCATCTACGTACCAGCTGATGATCTGACTGATCCTGCCCCAGCTACCACCTTCGCCCATTTAGACGCCACCACTGTGTTGTCTCGAGGTATCGCCGAGCTGGGTATCTACCCAGCTGTCGATCCTCTCGATTCCACCTCCCGTATCATGGATCCAAACGTCGTGGGAGCTGAACACTACCAGACTGCCCGTAACGTCCAGGTACGAAATTATTTGGGGGCGCGGCAAGTAAACTCGACAAGGTTGTCTTCCTAAGTGGCTTACATACTTTGTGTTAGTGGCTGGAACAGTGCGCTACTTGTACAGTAAACGATCTGCCGAGTTTGCGTGTATAGATCTACAAATTGTAAAAAAGGTTTCAACTGACAGAAATTAATTTCTTTTGTAGAAAATTTTGCAAGATTACAAGTCGCTGCAAGATATCATTGCCATTTTGGGTATGGACGAGTTGTCTGAAGACGACAAATTGACAGTAGCACGCGCTAGAAAGATCCAGCGTTTCCTCAGTCAGCCTTTCCAGGTCGCTGAGGTCTTTACTGGTACTCCAGGCAAGTTCGTCTCGCTGAAAGATACCATCAAGGGGTTCAACATGATTCTTAATGGTGAACTGGATCATCTACCCGAAGTGGCATTTTACATGATTGGAGATATTAACGAAGTTATTCAAAAGGCCGAAAAGCTGGCACAGAATCAGAATGCTTAAGCTATTCGACTGGGCTACTATTGTCATTTTGTAATTTTACGCGATACAGTTGTGCAGTTGGTGTGTGAAGACTCTGCTGGGCGATAGTTCGCCGATTCTTTCGAGATTCGTAAGAATATTCTGTAAGCATTGTTTGAAACTTTGAGACGAAACAGAAAATGTGTTGATGTGACGGACGAAACCAATAAAATATTATTTATGCGTGACAAAATATTCAGGTGTATACCGGAATCTAGGCACAGAAAATATCGGTTTAGAGAACAAACCAGAATAAAATGACGAAAACCGGACAGAAACTATGTTGTTTGCCGAAGAGGCAGGTGAAGTGATGAATTATTTAACGCCTTCAGCAGATTTTGCCTTTTTCATACAGTATGTACGGAAGGCCCGTAAAATCCTTGCCGACCACGGCCTTGTCAGCTACATGAGTAGGGGGTTCAATAAGTTTTAAGGCGTCACTGCCCTAGTAGACCCATATTTTTATCCCACTGTCCAAAACGAAGCTGACTTATTTACGGCCGGTTCAGTACCAAAAGACCCGACCAAAAGACCCGCGTAAGTTACAGTTTGGGCACTTGACGAACTTTTCACCTTCCCCGTTAACATGGCGCACTACGATGAGCCATTCTGCTGACGCGTCATATTGTACAATTTCAAGCGGAATTTGACGACACGGAAACGCTTCGAGGAGATGAGTAAAGTGTTAGGGGATTATTCCTCGTCGGATCACCTGTTGAGTACTGGTACAGAAATTTTCATCGAAAGATTTTCGATCTGGAAGATGCTCTACGTTTTGAGGCTGCTGTTACGCCGCGCACCGACGGAAACATTGCCTTGACACACAAGGCGGAGGAACCGGAGATTTCAGGGGGACTGCCGAACAGATATTACACGACGATCTTAATTTGCACAAAATTCGTGCTCGATGGGTACCTCATGGACTGACGGAGGACTAACGTCCGTCAAGAGTTCGTTGTTGTGAGCAGATGTCTCCTATCCTGGAGCCGAACAGAAAGTACAATGCAGTGACTGGTGGTAAATCTTATACGAGTATCTCTTATTGCGACCGAAAACGGAAGGAACAGAACAAGGAATGGCTCGAGAAAAAAAGTGGCGCACCCATAGTTGTCCGGCACCGAGGAGCATCAAGAACCATATGTATGAGTTTTTTCCTGGATCGGAACGGAGTTATTTTCTATACAAAGCTACTGCATACACCGTCGATGCTTCTCGCACTCATTAACAGTTTGAAGCCTCTGTTTGAGATCCTGAGAAACAGACGTCCGAAAGCCGGACTTCGGGGGAACTGATTCACACGATAACGCGAAGTCACACAGCGCACTTGCAACAGCGGGTTTTTTGGCCGAGCAGGAGCTTCATATTATTGTTCATCCCCCTTATTCTCCTATTTGCCTGCGATTTCCAGGTTCTTCCACAACTGAATGATCTTTTAAAGGGAAAATCATTTTCGACGGTAGAGGAGCTCGATGGCGCCAGCGATGACGCCCTTGCTTTTTTTGATAAAACTTTTACCACAGAATGTCTGACGACTGGATTCCTCGATGTAAACGTTGCATAGTGGTCGGTGGTGCTTACTTTGGAAAGTTGTGAAGCTCGGGCGAACGAGTAATTTGTAATAAAATCACCTTTAAAACTTATTGAACGCTCTTTCTACTGTATTTCGTAGAAAAATGGCAGATTGACTGTGCGCTGAAGAAGACCTCACAGCTGAATCGTTGAGGTTTTCGAAAAGAAGTTATCGGAGCGCGTCGATCACTTATGTTTGCTACCGTAAACGCTGACGATTTCTGGCCATCCATCCATTCTACCTTACGGAGTGTACATGAGAAGATAAATCAGTCATCGTCTGTTTGTTTGCATAATGACCGGTAAATGTACACTGGCAGGAGTGCTATGGTGTTACCTTGGTCTCTGCTGCTGCACTATACATGGAATAAAGTTTTGTTTTACCATTTGGGGGTTACAAACAGTGCAAGCAGATCAACTTGTTGAATCAGTCTCAGCTCAGTGTCTACGTGCGAACGAAAAGGTAAAGTTAACCTGACAAGGCATATTATGCTTCCTCATAACTTCGTTCACCGAATAGCGCGAGTATCGACAACCATTGGTGGCGGCCAGCGACGGAAGGAGTGTCCGGAATCTGCTTTATTTGCCAGAGCTCGAGTTATGATTTGCTCCATAACCGTCGCGCTTGTCACTTTGATAGATTGTTTAGTCGGCTGCCGTTGAAGCGTTTGTGAGAAGTGGAAAACATAGGAAACTGGTTCGAGGTATTTAGAGGCTTGTTTTCCTACGATACTCCGTGGTATTCTGTTCGTGCTTCAATTGGCTTTTAAAGAGTTCTGAAATAAACGTTTATGCTGTGTTGAACAAGCTTATCGTTGAGAGCAAAACAGTCGAGAGGACCATGGAGAACGTGACTGTTTATGGTGCAGCCGAGGATTCGGCGTCAGCAGTTCATCGCGCTGCGGAAGCTGACCAGTCGATGATGGAAGATGATCATCCCGGAAGTAACCGCACGGACTCACCGTAAGTCACCGTACTGACATATTGGGCTGGAAAGACCAAACATTTGTAATTGTTAATTTAGTCCTGGCAAAAGTTTTGGTCTTTCCTAATTCGTTTGATCTACGAATGCAGTTCCGGCTTTCGGCAAAACTGGTAAAATGTAACTACCGATCTCTCGTGACGTAATTTCTCCTCCTTTACACATCTTTTTGTCGTTCGAAAATCGGTTTGACACAGCAAAACCAATATCTCTGAATATTCACAAAGTTTCATTTGATTTGCCAACCTTAACATCTACTTTTTGACAAAAGTTGCGTCGGTATAGTACTATGCTACCTGTAGTGTCCAACATTCATTCGTGCTAATTTCAGATCAAATTCGAGCATCAATCCAGACGTGGTCGGTAGGGAGGGCGGTGGACCGAATCAAAAGCCTTCCGTTAAGAGCAATTACCAGCGACGGCCGAAACCACCCTTTTCCTACATCGCGCTGATCGCAAAAGCCATACGGGCGTCTGCCACTGGGAAACTGACCCTAGCCGAAATCAACGACTACCTGATGAAAGAATGGCCCTTCTTCCGCGGGGATTACACCGGCTGGAGGAACTCAATCCGTCATAACCTCTCGCTTAACGAATGTTTCAAGAAGGTTCTCCGCGATCCGAACCGCCCATGGGGGAAGGACAACTACTGGATGCTCAACGAATCTTCGGATTACACCTTCGCTGACGGGGTATTTCGTCGACGTCGCAAGCGACTGCATAAAAAATGCCGAAGCGGAGGACGAGCCACAGGAGGCGGTCGGCTTGTCAACGAGTTTAACCCTGAGCACAAACACGGTACGTGAGTGATTAACATAAACTATGACAAGTGTTTGAGGTCGCCGCATGTTCACAACCACACAACATTTGTACTTGCTAATTTAAGGTCAGAGTAGATTACCGAATCATTTGTAGGACATGTGAGACGAAGGCAGAGCGCGCCGAAAGACAGGATTGTGTAAAGCTTATACGACAACTTTTCCAGAAGGTCTCCACGCGCAGTAACGAATCCGCGTGCCTATTGACACTCGGTATTAAGCTCTTGGCCACAGCCAAGGTGACAGATTGCACAAATACCGGCTTAGAGTGTTTTTCTTGGACTATCACATGATGGTCACCGCTAACCTTACCACACTAAAGCTCACACGAAGAAACTCAACCTTTTGAAACGAGAAAATTTTAAAACATATTAGCTTTAACGAACACAATACGTCAAGAGGGAGAAAATAGTTCCGAAGTTCACATCAATAGTAGACTGAAAAGTCACCGAGTGGAAAATTCAGGATCGTTTTAATAACACATGCAAGAACCGCATTTCCATTTTTACTGTTGTAGAGAACTTCCGAAATCGTCGACAAAGTTCTTTCTTGATCGATGATCTTCTCGGAAGACGACAGCAGTGCAGCACTTCAGAAGAAGATAGACTGGAAGGGGCAGCCGTCGGTCTGGACGAAAATATTCCCTCGAGATCGTCCATCACGAGTAGAACCACGAAGCTTCCTCCTTCTGTTCAAAGCGACGATACGGCTGAAGAGGTTTGCGGTAGCCGCTGTAGCCAAGTCGAGGCCTCTTCAAAGCGCAAAAGTGTTTCCGCCACTGCAGCTGCTTCTGCCAACAATAAGACAAGAAAGCTTCTTGATAACAGTGTATCAACGGCAGTGAAGAAATCAAACTCATCGCATCGCCATCATTCGGCAATTGGCCATCAGCTTAAGCTGGTGCCTCATTCGTCATCCCCGTCAAGGAGCCCATCCGTCTCCTTAAACAAACATGTCACAGCTTCCGTAAGCACAAATGCCAAACAGGCCAAGAAAGAAGCAGCTTTGCCCAAGCCGGACGACATTATCAAGCCCAAGTTCCTCCGCTATTCCTCGGCCAAATGGGAAGAAGGAGAAGTGCAACCGTTGTCGGCTTATCCATTCTGGCTCAATGGCGCCTGTTTACCCAGGCATCATCCTCATTCCCTGATGGCCATGCAACCTTATGCCGGCTTTCCATTCTCCGCCAACACATTCCCAGCTAATCTGTATCCTTTCTTGTCATCGCAAGCATTGACCCAAATGGCAGCCGGTTGTCTTCCGGGTCCTGACGCCGCCCAACTTCAGTCGGCCGTCTGTTCCATTCCAAATTTTTCTTCGTATATGCTAAAACCATTCACTTGATAAGTCTGGTTTGTCAAGACCTCCACCATTTCTCGTTTCCTGGAATATGTGCCTAGACTTGTTGGTGATGTTTGGTATTTTGCGTTATTTTATTCCCGTTGCCTTTGTTCAAACCAGAACTGTTCTTTTCGACCAAGTTCTCACAGATTTTTTCACAGTTACTCAACGTTAGCTCCAGTTATATTACTCCCGATACAGCAGACTAGAAAAAGAAGTTGTTATTTAGGGCGTCGGCAAATGAACTGTACGTGATTGTAAATTTGTAATGTCTGGCGGCGCACGTTGTCCTTGTCG
Source organism: Ramazzottius varieornatus (assembly GCA_001949185.1). Lineage (NCBI taxonomy): Eukaryota > Metazoa > Tardigrada > Eutardigrada > Parachela > Ramazzottiidae > Ramazzottius > Ramazzottius varieornatus. The sequence goes on from BDGG01000001.1 coordinate 4,280,576, forward strand.
TTGTTAGCAAGCGTGCGCCACTTGGGACAACGATCTTGCTCAAGTCATTTGCCGACATTCCATGAACTGGAACAATGATTTCGGGAAACCGAAAAACTTTCTCTTGTCACAGCACTTGAGTATGGTGGGGAAAGAAATGGGCGTTGGCTTGAATGAGAACATTCCGGACCCCCAAAAGGTCAATTGTATTCGGAAGTCAAGTTCGGCTTTTAGATACCAGGACAGTACTTGCGGGGATTTATGCAGCGGAATGAATGGATTTACAACCAAGAATGAAGCGTTTGTTTGAAGAGAAGTCATGCCCATGCAACAATGCCGGTTTATTGGTTGGCGAAGTGCATGATAGGCTTTGGTAGTTCATGCGAGTACACAGTACACTAACTTGTAGTCTTCATAACCATTGCGCACTTGACAATGGTTTTGCCGGATAAAGCGCCTAGTATCGTTTTCGCAATGGCCGGCTCATCTGTAAGTTATCTTCATATGGAGAACCGGCTAAACAAGTCTCTTATCCGGACGGATATACATATATTTTGCCAAACCGAACAAACGATACAGACGAGCATAACATTTGATCGCCTTGCAGCGCGGCTACGCATACATTGGCTCGTAATGTCAACCTTGAGTTGACAGAACCTTTCTGCATTATCTCTAGAAGGGGCACTTGAAGGCGACGCATCGTCGAGATTGAATTACGGAATTCTTGCTGCTTGATCGGCTGTAATATGCCCGTGGATGACTGGTTAAGTGTCGTTTACAGCCAGTGACCATTTCGCCATTGCAGTTGCCAGCCAGACACCCTCTAGGTTTTCCGTAATTTATTCTAAACATAGCATGAGAATTTACCTACCACCCACTTACCTGTATATAAAATTACTTACAGACGTGTAGCTGAAAAGTAACTGATAAATATTCCGACTTAATTAGAGTGCGCCATTCAGAGTCCCTCATAGCAGGATGACTGACAAAAGCTAGAATATTTCAACATTTTGTTTGTCTTCTCAGGAAGATATACGAATGCTTGCTTTTCCATTGACTAGCGTACTTTAAGTAGGCCGAACGCTGAGGGCCAAACACAGGCGTGAAATATCGTGGAGCCCATCTTCACTAAGCGAAGAATTCGAACTGTGGGACTGTACAAAGAGCGCGCGGGTTGACAGGGGTGAAGCCGGCGGGTTGATCGTGGGCTCCTAGCTGAGAAATTACTCGGTACAGGTGTGACCTTACAACACCAACTGTTTAGCTTCCTGGCAGAACACCGCTTCTAAATGGACTGTCTGCCATGTCAAGCAGGAGATAAACATGGAGATAGATGGTAGAACAAAAGAAGAATGGTTTGTCGGTCTTTCGTACCTAGAGCCCAGATAGGGAAAGTGTGGATCTCAAATGACTGTAGAAGAGATTAAATGCAGACGTCAAATATGTCTCTTGTCCCTAATCTCCATAAGTGGCCAAGTATTAGTTTGGTCAACGTGAATCGCAGTAACGTTAACTTTATCTCCTTGTGCCCAGCCAACGGGAATTATGTCCCTCATGTTTGTTCATGCGCCTACGGGAAATCATAGATTCCGGGGGCGAGCAGATCTAGAGAAAGATGGCCGATCGCGAACTCCATAAGGCTAATACTACTTGACTGTCGACAGAAGCTGACATCTTGGATTACCTTTGTCAGTTGGTTGACCGCAAAACAATACGATCGCATACTCGTCCACCGCAAACGCCATTCGCAATGAACCATATCGGAAACAAAATGAGCTCCAACTCGTGTACTGCACAAAGAGATATTCATTCTCATTCAGATTTTCAGAACGATTTTATTCCAACTTTTTAGTGAAATACTGACTTTAAAATTAATAACTTAAAATTTCGTGGGCAATTGGTATCTCTAAATACGGGCATTTCATTGGTAAACAAAGTTCGAAAAGAATTATTGCGCGCGTTAGTCAGAGTAAATCCAGTCAGCCGGTATCCACTGGTCTTCCTTCTCGGTATTCTCCAGAGCTTTCAGTAGGCTGTAAAACGCTTCTTCGAAATCTTCTTGCATGAGAACAAGATCAATGAAAGGTCCGTAGACTTGCAGGAGTATGCGCACAGTTTCGGAGGAACTTGGCTTGTGGTCGGGTTCCAGGCGCAGGTTCTCCATGGTGCGGCTCCCCAGTGCCGTTGAGTGCCGATCCATGGTTTCATTCGTTGGCTGCGTGTGGAAGTCGGGCACTCCGACGAAAACGACGTAAGGCAAGAACTCTCGGGTTCGAAGCATTTTTAAACACTGCAAACGAAGAAGAGACTTGAATCGAGGTACTGTACTGGAGAGGGCGCCATCTGTGCTTTCCGAAAGCGCATCATGTTTCATAAAAGTGGTTTCTACCTGTGGTCCGCAGTCCAAAAGGCAGGTCTTTCCCGACTTCACAATATTGCGAACAGTTTCTGTTTTCGTTCCGTAAAAGTTGGCTCCGACCGCTCCGTGTTCCAGGTATCGGTTTTCTCTGATGTCGGAAAGCATTTCCCATGGGGACGTGAAGAAGTAATGCTTCCCGTCTACCTCACCGGGTCTAGGCGAGCGCGAAGTATCTGCAAAAGAACATGAGATGAATTGTCATTTTAGGTGACAACAGTTACCAAAAATTAATCCGACTATGGATGTCCATTGACTCACGAGGTACGGGATATCCATATTCGTCAGGATACATCTTCATCAATTCAGAGATTAGTTTCCTCCTTGATGTCCCCGATGGTCCCAAGCAGACTATGCATTTCCGGTGGAACGGAGGCATTTGGATGACTTCCTCGTACAGATTCAGTTCATGGCGATCGATCTCTGCGGAAAATTAGTACAAATTACTTCCATGGTCGGGATTTCATCTTGTCTCAACAGAGAAGTTGGTCCGAACTTGCAGGAAATACCTAAAGCGTCGTTGGGTCTTTGTCCATACAGTAGTCGCTTCCCTTTACGTATCCTTATGTGGGAGTGTTTCTCATCCGGCCAGAGCGACCCATTATGAAACACCGGGGACCGCGAACGCGCTTCTCGAATCTCTTGCAGCTCTTTGGACGGGATAAGACGTGCTGTGCCAGTTTCACCTAACTTCCTGGCCTGTCAAGAAAAAGACAACTGGTGTACATAGTGTTGCAGAAGGTTCCGTTATCGCTGTGGATGACGATATGTTTGGCCTGTCCGCACCTGCCAAAATCTGTCGTCGGTTACATCGAGGACTTCCAGGATTTCTCCTCTGGTGAACGAAAGGCCCAAAGCTCGCGAAGGTAAGAGCTTGTCCGTTTGAGCGTTGTATGAAAAGAAAGCCTTCATGTACGTCTATAACAATCGATGAAAATTATTATTCAATAACTTGCAGATTCAAAGAGCCGGAAGGAACTAAATTTGTAGCCTCTTGGGACTCACGGGCAACGGCTTTGTCCGATCGAACCACGAAGGAATGACTGTGAGCGTCAAAGTTCCCAATTGATCGCCTATTGCATTCTTCAGCTCCTCAACGGTTTTTACCGGTTGTCCGTTCACTTCTGATATCACGTCTCCAACGTGCAACATCCCTGAAACAAGAAATCTAAAATTTGGATTTTAGATGAAAATCTCATGGAAAAGAGTGATAATTTCTAAATTGTTTCTAAAAATTCCGAATTTACACAGATCGTTTTTCCAAGTGGCACACGTTCGCAGTCACGGGCAATGAAGACGTGCGCCACTTGAGATAACGATCTGGACGGAAATCATCTGCCGACGTGAGAAACAAAGCTAGATAAAGAAAAATTGCCATGACATTTGAATCGAAAATAAGTAAGATCTGAAAGCATCGCAAAAAATCGCTATCCCTCGAGAAGATACATCAAGCTTCAAAAAAATATTTCTTTGCTATTCATAAAAAGGGCGTGGCAGCCAGTGAGCATATTCAAACGTACCTTGCCGGTCGACCAAACCGTTGGCCAAAATTCTCCCGACGGTTACTTTGCCGTCAACACATCGATACGTCATTCCCTGAGACCAGAAGTCAAAAAAAACACGCAACATATTATCAAATTAGGGGGCAAAAGGAGGAAGGAGAGCAGCTGAAAGGGGCAGCCTACCAGATCAAAATCCGACACTCGAGTGATGTTTATCCTCCGAACTCCGCAATCTTCGTGAGGGACATGAGCGCTACGCGCACTGACGGGATTAGAGTTTGAAACTTCCTCAATGATGTTATCGAAGCTACTCAGACATGGCTCCAAACAAGTCTTGTTCGCAATCAGGTCATGCGCTTCCACAAGAGCCTGTAATTAGTCCCAAGATTATGGATTAACACTCAATCACAAAAGTATAGTTCCCACTTATGACAAATTTCAGTACACTCACCTGAAAATCGTAAGCGGAAACTATTTCCAGAAATTCCTCTATATCGGAGTACACGTCTTCCGTTTCACCAGAATCGTGTCCGACATCGACTCGGCCTTGAAGCTCGTCCATGACTTCAATCAGCAACTCGACGTTATCACCAAGAACAGGCTCGGGAAGCGTGCCGACTTCAACAGAAGTACGATTACGGCTGACCGAGCGGAAGTCGCCGATGGACATGCTTGTAGCGATCTTTTGAAGAGCGACTTGGTCCATGTTCAACCAAGATTTGCAAAGAATAGCGGACAACCGTGCGGAAAGAATCAAATTATTGCTGAACTGGAAATCCAAAGGAACTCACACCCGTGAACGGAAGCCAAAGGAATGATTGCCGGGAATGAAGCCCACGAAATGATTAGCAAAACAAGGTGCTTTGCTGAACACGACTAGTATTTGCGATCGATGTTCATATTTACGACGGTGGGATGTGGGGGAAGCGGAGTGCTAACATTCTTTGTACTCTCCTCCCGTACACTCCCTCATAGCAATCCTCGATTCCCGAACAGTATTGATTTCTGGACTTGTCATTGATTATCAACGCTCTAGTGCCTGTTTGTCCTCCCACAGTAGCACTCTAACTGTGCAAATAATTTAGCGGCATAGCAAAGATGTACACGGCGCTAGTCCGTAACTTTCCACAACCGGCCACTTCAAAGTCATGCCGCCCGAAAAACTCCATAATCCAAACTGGAATACATTTAAAAAACTTTTATTCAGTAATTGCAGTGTTCTAAACGCAGGTTATAAATTTTGTGTGGTACGAAAACATTTTCTGGGATGGGATGCCGAAAACAATACCAAAATAATCGTTACCTCAAGTGCCGCACGTTTCGAGCCATTAACAACGAAAACTGCGCCATCTAAATAAGCTTGTCTGCCCACATGCCACAGAATTTTAGAGCTGAAGGGCGGTCTTCTGTTGAGTCTTGACGCTGTCTAACCTAAGTTTGCACGTTCGGACGTAACTGCGAAACTGGTTTCTTGTCCATGCGTTTATATGGACGGGAATGTGCTTTCCACAGGAAGAACCATGCCCAAGCCCGACTGCGTTACTCGCAATTGAAGTACAATAAATATAGTACCCAGACAGAGTAGGATAAGAATGGCTAAAATGGAAAACGAGCATTCTATCATAGATAATAATGGATAAGCTGCCTACAAAATCATAAAAATAAAACGTCAACAAGGCGCGCTTCAAAGAAACAGTTGGAAATCAAGGATATGGAGGAAAGGCTGTCAAGTATCATTTAGAAAGCGTCGGTGAATGTGGTTGGAAGGTAGGGATTGTCCTGAGCCTAATCGGTAGCTGGTGTTCTTTGGGCCAGTCTGGGAGACGGCATCGGCGAAAGACGGCGCGGAGGGATGGGCGGAGGTTGAGCTGGACAGTTGTGACCACCGAGAACACCACGGCTCGGCTGCATCCTCCGGTCGATCATCGGCGAACTCTCTGGAGTCAGCAGCGGTGATGATCGTGAGTGGTTGTTGGTATCCTGCAAGGAAGAAAATACAAGTGGAAGCGAAACGCTCTTAATTCAGTAGTTACGAGCGGTAAGCGAACAATCTGGACGACTTTCAGCAATCTGCATACCAAAAAGCAGTTCATCACCACCGCATACATGTATGTAGGTTGATGATACCGACGAAATATCATCAGCCTGCATACCAAGGAATAATGAATCTCGCCAAACAGCATGTATGCAGGAGTGTAGAAACTGCCATGGAATTTCCGTCATTCAAAACTAACAAGAAGGATGGTTCATCAATGGAGTACTAACCTTAAGGGCTTTGTAGATCGACGAAGTCATTGGAGGCGGCAGATGGACTGACGACGAACTGGATGGTGGGTCGTCGTCGTCGATGTCGATCAAGTTGTGACTTTGTGGCGACTCCATGTTTTCCACGCTGACAGGCGAGACCGAAGAGCTTCTTCCGTTGTTCGGCCGGTATGGCTCCACCACAATCATTTCAGAGTCTTTGATCTCGGCGCGGCAGTACGGACAACTTGGAGCACCTTGTTCGGTCTCTTGCCAGGCCTGCAAGCATGGCGCGCAGAGCAGATGACCACACGGTTCTAGTCGGACATCCTTGTCTCGTTCCGCACAAATCTTGCATAGCTGGAACGTCGAACCCATCTCACAGTAGAGTTCATACTGTTCTTGCGTTACTCTGATGTGGTCCTCTTGATCGGACTGCAACGCCAACGTCAGGTCCGGATTGACGTTCTTTCCATCTGGATACAGGTAGCTACAAAAGCAGAAAGATACGTACGCTTTCTGTACCAGAGAAAACCAAATATTCGCAAAAAAGACTGACTTTTGGTTGGCACAAGAAGCTGTAAGTTATCATACAGACGAATATTTATTCAGTCTCACATGCTGATGTCACAGTATATTGTTTGTAAGTGATCGATGGACATTCCGAGTCTTTTGGCTGACTTGATATGCTCGAGGTATGTTTTGTGAAGAGGTCTAGAAATAATGATAAAAAAATAACACTTACAATCCCTCTCGAGCACCTTCCAGCAGTGCCTGACAGAGCGATTTGTTCTGGAGAATCGTCTGCAGAATGACTCCCTCGAGAGTAACGTATCCAATCGCCCACTGCCCCAGTCGCGTGCAGCTCAGTCGGAAAACGTAGCTGCAAGAAGAACAAGAAATGCATATTTTCACTACACAATTATCAGAAAACAAACAACAAACTTCCACGACAATCTTAGTGCCGCCCTAGGCATCCATACCTTCCAGGCAAGTGTATGTATTTTTGCAGTCGCGCTTTGACTTCGTCGTATGTGAGAAAGGCGACGTAAGCCGGATGCGTAACAGCCAGTACTTGCCAGTTTTTCAGCAGAGTCGGCCATGGCTGGAACAACCTGCAACAGGGAAAGTTAGTGACCCAAGGTTTGTCTAGAGCCAACAGATAATACTCCAACGATACTGGGTGCTTCAAGAGGTGATAAGCGTAGGAGATGAGTACCTGGTGAACACGTCAAACTCAAATATTGAAATACAATCGCTACACGTAAGGTCGATCGTGCTTTTCAACGCTGTGGCCTCCAATGCCGATCCCACTTCGTGCTTCACTGACAGCTCCCGCAGGAACAGCGTCCATGGCACTATAATCCTGCAAGAAAAACATTCAGAAATGAGAGAACTTGCAACTGACATACTCAAAACACATTCGCAGTTTTCCGAATGCAGAAAACCAAAACCCAACCCAATCGACAAGACTGGCGCCTTTTGTCATGGACTAGCATACCCAATTACTTACACAGACGGGTACGTCATGGGCGAGTTGATTAAGTAGAGTGGTATCACTTACCGATCTTGAAAGGTGTTCTTCCACCAGTCTGCAGCGTCGCTCTTCGTGATCCTGAATGTGTCGCCCTTGTACTCCCCGTTCACGTATAGCGTTTTCAGTTCCGCCAGCATGTGTGAGAAGACTAGCGACAGTTTGTTCAAGTTGCGGCGGTAGGAGGAGGACTGATCAAAGATGGCTTCTTTGCCGTCTTTAAACAGCTTGATTGTTTCTTTGCACTTCTTCGAGAGGTTCTCGATGAACATGGCAAAGTACTCTTCTTCCCTAATGTCTTGGTGTTGCTTTGTAGCGTTCTTTTGAGCAATCATCCGTAAATGCTGGAAAGTGTCGGGGAGGATATCCAGAACGAAAGGAGGCGAATTTTTAAGATTCATCTTTGATTGCTGGCACAGAGTGACGACTTTTTCCATTAACTTCCATACGCGTTCCGTCACTCGACGATCCACCCCGGCCTTTTGATGGGGATTCACTGCTTCCGACAGCGCATCGTGAAGACGACTCCATAGAGTGGATGTCTGCGAGGGGTTTCCGTTCCTGCTGCGACCGTTCGTAGCCATTGCATCTAAAATCAAACAATCAATCAGATATAACTGCAGCGAATCGGCCAAGGCAAACTGTTGCTTCTCTTGAACCTTCAAAATGCGGACTCTGCTGACACCTAACATATACGGTGCTGATGCAAACAAATTTCACAGGTAAAACTAGTCCAAAACTTATTACAAGCACAGACAACAGAAATCCTCCATTGTGCGCCCACAAAGGCTTGTTTTAATCGGAGCGTATGGAACAGAGGTTTTACCTCTCGACGTCAGATGCCTATATCGCAGGTGCGGCTGCTCCAAATAGCGATGATTGGAGCGCATACACTTGAGCTCAAAGTTTCGTCGGCACCTCTGTTCCGGGTATGGGCGCAGATACTGGAAGATAAAAGAAGCGCAGCACCAACTCCGCACTCCGCAGGAAGAAAAATGACGACAAAACCTGAAGTCAGCGAAGTGCGAAATGAACGAATTTGTCACCGTGTTGACTGCTGAACGAAATCAACACAATTATGAGGCAGTGGAAAAGTCAGCAGTGACGTCGACTGCAGATACGCAGATGGAGGGCGGAGTCGCACTGCACTTGTATTAGTCCGGTTTTGCTGTTTTGGAATTTCTAGAATCTAGATCTAAACGTGGTTACCTGTGGTGGATCGTTTTGTATCTGCCTCGTCCGTCGCCTAGTCTCTTAATCGCTTTTCTATATCATCCACAGGTCCCTCCACAGGAAGTTTCACTAGGAAAGCGGGATCGGCAGGCGGGTTGCAGGACGGGGAGAGGTGACGTCAAAACTCCACAGTAAATCTTCTTTTGGTGTAGGTTGGGTCTGTTAGACTCCTTTCCGAGTCCGACTGGACTATCTCGGCCTGAATTCGTGGGAGATCGGAAGCCACGATGGCCCTCTCTACAAACCTGGAATTCTTCTGTAAGTATACCATTGCTTCGGGCAGAGTCAGACTGCATCACAGTGAATTATAAAGTATAGTCGCTATACTGACTACAGTGTGGTTTGGTTGTTTTTGCAGTGGACTCTTTCGGCCAGAATTTCCCAGAGGTACTACACCGACTTGAATTTTTGATAGGGTGCCGCGTCTTTGACATGACTAGAGGAGAATACCGAGTGACAATAGCTTATACAGTAAGGGTTCACGTTTTTCTAGGAGCATCAAGGTGTGCTGGATTGTGTCAGCATCGCCTTGACCTGCGCCTTTAATCGTCAAGGGACACTCCTTGCAGTCGGCTGTAACGACGGACGCATTTGCATCTGGGACTTCACTACCAGAAGCATAGCCAAGATTATAACGGGCCACGTCCATCCCGTGAGCTCCCTCAGCTGGAGCAAGAATGGTCAAAGAGTAGCCAGCGCAAGCTCGGACGGGAAAGTGTGCGTCTGGGCAACCCTGACTGGAGAACCCGTATGGCAGTTTAACTTCTCCGTGCCGATCCTCAAAGTCCAATGCCATCCACGAAACATGTAAGAAATATTTGAGGCTTCGCCACGACAATTTCTTATTGCTTTTGGTAAGCAGAATAGTTTGATAAGTATAAAAGTATTCGTGGTTTTAGGGATCAGTATGTGATCGTCCCGATGAAGCAGCTCGCCATGCTCATTACCGTTGGAAGTCCTCCCGCTTCGTTCCCTAGTCTACCTGCCGAAGATGATTCCGAAGACTCGCATACGTATGCTGTGTACAGCCGGAAAGGTGACATGATCTTCACGGGAAACTCGAAAGGGAGGATCGTCGCCGTGGATTCCACTACGTTGAACGTCCTGGCTTCTTTCCATATTCACACCTCAGGGCAAACACCCACTGCAGTACGAACCATCGAAGTTTCGCGGGGCCGAGAGTAAGCGAAACTTTTTCAAATATTCTACTGATGATATTCGGATTCGGAATGGATTTATTTGGTGCACGGCAAATATACTCCACCGGATTGTTTTCCCAAGTGGCGCACGCTTTCGGCAATATCAACTCGTATCGTGCGCCAATTAAAAAAAAGATGTTGTGGAGCTTGTTTGCGGCCTCCTATTCACTGATTTTCTTGCAGGACGCTGGTGGTTAATGCTGCGGACAGGATCATCCGCATCTACCGAATTTCCGATATTCTCCATGGTGGAGAAAACTGTGTTGTCGAGCCCGCACAAAAGCTCCAGGATCTCGTAAACAAGAACACGTGGAAGACAGTCTTCTTCTCAGGCGACGGAGAGTTTGTCTGTGCAGGCACTTCTCGCGTACACACGCTGAACATATGGGAGTGGTCGACCGGCACTCTGGTAAAGATCCTTCACGGTACAAAAGGTGAAACCCTGATGGATGCCGCTTGGCATCCCATTCGTCCTATCATAGTCTCGGTGTCTGGTGGTGTCGTGTCTATCTGGTCGCAAACACACGTCGAGAACTGGTCGGCGTTCACACCTGACTTCAGAGAGCTAGACGAGAACATTGAGTACGAAGAACGCGAGAGTGAGTTCGATGTGGAAGATGAAGATAAGAGTGTTGTACAAGACGAGCATGAGCAGGATGTGAACGATGATGTCGATGTGGTGTCGGTCGAGAAGAACACGGCGTACTTCAGTAGTGATGAGGAAGAGGAGGATGTGACGTCTCCACCGGTCTTGTTCATTCCCATAACACCGGAAATCGAGGAACCAGAAGTGGATACGTGGTTGACGGATACTCTTCCCGAGGCTTCGGTGCTGAGTAACGGACACAGGAAAGGAGGCACTGACGGGAAAAGACCAAAAACGAGGAAGGATACGAATGGTGGGGGAAAGAAGGCGAAACTGGATGGGAACAGCAAATCCCCTCGCACTGCTCACTAAGTTTTGTTCTACTTATCCTCGCCGAACGCCATTGTTTCTTGTTTCCGTATAGCCAGTCTTGTTTTATGTTATTCTGTTTGGTTTACTTTCAGCTGTTTATGGAACTATTTGGTTTCCTTTCAGCTGTTTATGGAACTGTTTCTACATTTTTCGCAGTATAAAGTGACCACTCTTCGGTGGACTGCGCCTTGTCAAGCCAGCGTTCATACTGATTTCTGATCGGAATTTCAGAACGTCATTTCTATAAGTGCGTGTGCTGTGAAGCACGTACATAATACAATAATTAGACCTCAGTCTTTTGAGTTTTGACCAAAAAGGTTAAAGTTTAGAAGCTATCAAGGAAGTAGGAGGCAAGTGTGAAATCGTTATCAGGGACCGAGAATTTTGAACTTACCTATCTCGCCGAAAGCAGTATGCAGAAAGTGTGCACCTTTTTGACTTTGTCTCGGTGGTCAAAGCTTACAGGAGGCCGACCAGTTTTACGCTATTCAACCTTAGCAGTTCATAATTATCACAACGGTCTTTACCCATCGCCACAAGTTTCCATTTCACCAGTTCACTATCGAAGAATTCCGCTGTCTTTGTATTGCATGAAGTGCGCCACCTAACACGGCAAAATGAATATCATCCTGGACGTTCTCTACACCGTCGCGCTTGTTCTTTGGTACTACATGGAAGCTTTGATCGCTGTTCTCACTCCGTCTAGCTTGAAACGGGAAAAGGAGATTTCGGGAAAAGTAGCTGTTGTCACCGGCGCTGGTCAAGGCTTGGGGAGGCTCATTAGCATCGGACTGGCCAGTAGAGGAGCTCGTTTGGTTCTCTGGGATATCAACCTCAAAGGATTGAAGGAAACCAAGGCTATCATCGAACGAGACGGAGGAGAAGCGTACATTTACGAATGCAACGTTGCGGATCGATCAGCTGTTTACGACACCGCGGACAGGGTGCGCCGCGATGTCGGGGAAGTGTATCTGTTGCTGAACAACGCCGGTATCGTCAATGGCAAATGGCTTCTGGATACTCCGGATGACCAGGTTCAGCGCGTTATGGACGTCAACGCTACAGCTCACTTCTGGGTATGTCCAGTTGATCAACCATAATTACTGCATGTAGTTATACGAGAACTACCGACGAACGCAAGCAACGAAGCCATCAAGAAAACGAGAAGGAAAATCAATGATTTTCCGCAACCTGCCGCGCTGCAGTACCGCTCAAAAACAATTCTTCTTGTTTATCTTTCAGACTTTGAAGGCTTTCTTGCCGCACATGATCGCTGTCAATGATGGCCATATCGTTACAGTTTCGAGCATTGCTGGTAAAGCCCCTTGTCCAAAGTTGGTTGACTATTGTGCCAGCAAGTACGCCGCCGTGGGTCTCCATGAGTCGCTGGCCATCGAACTTCGCGCCATGAAGAAAACAGGAATCCACTTGACCAATATCTGCCCGTTTTTCATCAACACTGGCATGTTCGCAGGCTGTCGAATGAAGTATATTGTGCAACTGGTAAAAGTCACTCGTAAAAAAGGTCTAAAGAATTAACGGCTTTTTCTACCAGGTTTCATCCTATGCTGGAGCAAGAAGAGGTCGCCAACAGAGTCGTGCAAGCAACGTTACGGAATGAACACCAAGTCATCCTCCCCGCCATATATGACGTTCTGCTGCGGTTATCGGGGCAAGTCTAGTAAACAATGCTAACGCACGGATGCTCATTTCGGCCGTTATCGGTTTTCTTTTGTGTTTCTACAGGCTCTTCCCACGGAAAGCTGTCCGAGCAATCGAAGACCTTAGCGGCGTAGGAAGCTTCATGGAAAATTTCACTGGTCACAATAATGGTCGATCAAAATGAAACGCACAATAATGGACTTCGGGATCAAGATTTCGAACTGCTTTCAATCTTTCAGATACAGCGTCACTTTTCCTCAGAAACGAACGACCATATCCCTTCATGACGGACATAGGTAGTAGGTACACTTTTTCTTCATTGGCTCAATTAAATGGTTTGGTCACAAATAGACCATAAACCCGAAAAGTCAAAAGTCAAAAGTCTCAAGAAAATTTCGCTTTGGAGAAGTCCATCTCGGGATGCTGGGCCATAAACCTAAAATCAAAGCTATTACATCACACGTATACTGTATAAATGCTCTGTTTCCGATAGAGCCAGGCGTGAAAGTTGAAAGACCCGGATCAACTTACTTCTTGAGAATATCTTGCTTCTTTTGCTCTTCCGAGGTCGGTAAGCCCATTTCCTTCTGACGTTGGTCGAACATCATCTTTTCCACCATTGGTCTCGTGTCATCATCCAAGTCACCCAACTGGAAAAAACAGCAACCACCTTACAAATAACCGCCTCGTAGCCTAAGTAGAACAGAAGGAAGCGCTCACAGCTCGAGTTAAGGTACCTTGGAGGGCTCTGGGTTCACTTTGCGCGTATTTATTTCTGGGTCCGTCAGGACAAGGCGATTCCACCATTCCATCTTGTTAACCTTCTCCAGAGTGATCTGAATACCCTTTTGCCCATCAAGTGTCCACAGGCAGTCTTCAACCTTGATCTTGTTGCACAATTCGCCATCGATGATAGGGGAATGGCCTTTAAGGCCAACTTTCAGTCGCTAAAAGTATCAAGATATTGTTCTACGCATGCTAAAAGTGACGACTGGTATGCTGAGGGTTCGACTATCGCATGTACCTTTTGCTCGAAGTTCACAGTGACATCCGAACCCTTGATTCGACCAGTCAGCTTGAGAGGAATGTACAGCTGTGAAGGGAGAAATAACATTCAAACAAGTCCAGATTATTCTGGTGGACAGCATCATATTCCGATTCGTACCTCGAGTTCGCCCAGCGTTTGCGTCCATCGATAATTCTCCAAATCACAGCCGTTTCCGGAATTCGGTTTCAATTTACCCTTGCTGTCTTCGTCTTCCTCTTCTTCGTCCTAAACAACACCATACACGAAGCGTTTCGTAGTGCGTATGATTTAGTACTCAGCGAGACAGAAAACTGCAAAGCGCACCTTATTAGCTGAAGCATCACCGCCAGATTTCTCTTCATTAGAGGGCTTCACAGGCTGATTGTCAGACGCTTTTTCTGCGTCCAGCTCTCGCTGTAATTTATCGGCTTCTTCTTCGGTCAGCTCTTGTATGCGTGGCTCGTCGGATGGTTTCGTAAACTGTTTCTCCTGTTCAGCTTTCTCTTTCTGGCGGCGCTCCTCAATCTTCTTCTGTTTCTCCTCTCGCTCCTTCTTCTGCGCGGCCTTCGCTTGCAAAGATGACTGCTCGTGCCTCTTGAAAGCCTCTGTTACCATCTGTAAACCAAATCATTCAGGCTTCACACTGGGTACAAGCCTAAAGGGAATATGGACAGTAAAAGCACACCAACCTTGAACGCAGCTCCTTCTCCTCCGCCGACGTAGAAATCGGTCTTCCGTGCCAAGAATCCGAAAATCGTATCTAAAAGCTAACACAAACACATCCTTGCATGATACCCACCATTCGGCACAGGAACTGATTGTGCAGCGAACCTACCTCTGGAACACCACCGCTATGTTGCTGCGCCATTCCAAGCAGAACCGAATCGAACTTGTCATTTCCCTTGTCCGACATTCTGCAATCCGCGCCAGAAGACTCCTCCTTGTAAACGAACTATCTCACTGCTCGGATAACGAAGGTGGAACTCAAGGCAAGAGGCCGAACATTCACGAGTTCCAAATGACGAAGAAGCCAGAGTGAGCAGGAGAAACTTGGAGAAACTTCCCAGATAGAAAACGACAACAATCGCTTCAAACGCAGCAAATCAACCTTTGGTGAAATCAACTGGAGAAAAACGGAGAATGCATCGATATCGCAATATGGTCAGTGAATCAAGCCAGTTAAAAAATAGAAATTCAAATTTTAGAAAATCTTTTCACGGGACTTTTCCGCAGCATTTCTCGTTTCATCCCTGTACAAACCGTTACTGGCGTGTTCTGTCTACATTTTAGGTCTATACCCAGGGACAGCCGCTGTGTAATCTGCAAAAATGGGTGCAGGTCGCGGAGGAGGTGCTCACGGCGGACACGATGTGTGGGGCAACATGGCTCACTTCCGAGGCGTCGTCACACATCACATCTCCCCTTTCGAGCAACGTGCATTTGCCGGATGGATTAAGGCCGGATTCCCAAACACCATTAGGCGGATCAGAGGGCAGATTTTCAAGATTGGAACACGTGAGTCGTTCTGCAGCGCGCCTCTTTTCGAAGCGCGTAGAACTTGAAATTCGTACCTAGGCCATGCTAATCGAGTTGAACATGTTGTAACATTGTGCCCTCGTTTGAAACTTCCGCTGGTCCCTGGTCCCCACAGACGTATTCCGCGGGGTGCGGAACATGTCGGATATCGAGAACGAGGAGGAAGATGCAGTTATGTCAGTCGGGATATTCGGGGCTTGGTAGCTAATGTTGGTCCTGTTTCTTTCCAGCTATGTTCATCGGACTGATGATTTACACCTGGGCCAACCAGTACCACGAGAAGCTTATCCGCAAGGACCCCAAGCACTACGAGAACGAATATAGCGAGTACCTTATGTCCGACGAACACAAGTCTTACCTGGAACACAAGCAGAAGAACGTGGAGGAAGCAAAGATGACTGACCCCAAGCGGAAGACCACTTAATTGTCTCGCTGTGCTGTGAACCTTTGTGGTCCTTTGGAACACGGATTTCAGCTTCACGTTCTAATTCATAATGTGTGTGCGTGTGTGTGAAAATGATTGGGAACTTTTGGTAGATGATATTTGCGTCGAATTCTGATGCGGGATTCTGTACCTATGGAACTTTATTCAGTGAGTGTAGAACGGAACGGTTTATTAGAACGGAAGCACTGCTGAAACGAAAAGAAATCAAAGAATGCTTGCATGTAATGAGTAAAATATTCGAGCCATCAAAATAAGCAGAGGACACTGCACAAACCAAGGCTGAAAACGATTCTATAAAGCGTTGAATTTCATTCTGACTTGTGTAACGTCTTCGCTAACTCCTTCTTGAGACCCGCTTCCGGTTTCTCCTCCTGCCGACTCAAACTCAACCGACTTCTTGTTGGCTAGATCGAGAAGCGACAAGAACGTCCGGCAGAAGTTCTGCGAGGTCCTTCCAACCTCGTTCGACCCAACGATATCGATAACCGAACGACTTCGCTCACCTCCGCATTTCTGTATCAAGGACTTGCCGTACTGCTCCAAGTCGAAGGACATGGTCGCTTTCTCGTGGACTGCCAGGAAGTTGGTCAACCGGACCTCCCAAGCCTGCAGGTCACTCTCGGCAATGAAGCTACATTCGGCACTGGATGAACTGTCAGGTTGAGTCGAGTACTCAGAACGGTCTTTCAGCTCGGTCGCTCGAGTCGACTGTATCATCCGGTTGAAATCTTGCGCGGTGGCTGCGTCCATTTCTAAGGCTTCTTCACCACCAACAGGCTCATCCAACTCCTCATAGTTGTCCCTGTCGTCATCCTGCAAAACAAAATTGATATATTCACAAAACACCTACATACAAAGACCCGTACTATTGACGTTGAGCGCTTGTATGAAGGTCGGCGACGCTCGCAGACGTTATTTCGCGATTTGTAACCTATAACAGGGAATATGTTGTGGTAGGAAACTTACCCCAAAGTGTGAGCAGATGGGTTCTTCCCTCTCAGCGGTTCCTTCGTCAGTCGTCCCCGCTCCTTTATCCATCGGTGCAGAAGCCAGTTCGGCAAGGAGCGTTTCATCGTCGGCGTCTCGGCTGACAAACTGTACCACAGTCTTTTCCGCCTTCTTCTTGGCACCTCTTTTCCCCCTCGTGCCAGGTGCCACTTCCACAGCATGGAGGCGGAAGCGGTATCTTTTGATGACGAAAGGTAGATCAATGTAGGGGAGCTCCCTGTCAGGAAAGGCCCAGAAGTTCATGAAGAAACCCACTTCGCTGCTGGGAGCAGCCACAGTCTTTTCCTTCATCACCCGCTTGTTCCTTCGGCGATACGGGTTCTCGACGAGCGTAATCTCTGTTACAGCGTCCTTTCGTGCGGCAAAACGCTGGTTGATGTGGTAGAGTCTTTCGAACGGCACGTTACTTTGGAGGTCGTTCGCCGCGAATGGTGCGTTCTTCTCGCTACGTCGCTTTGCCGCGTCTTTCTCAGAAGAGTCATTTCGCGTCGTCTCAGCCTGTAAACCGCAAACATACTTATAAACGATAATTCGCGAGAAAGAAGACAAGAATATTTGACCTGTCGGACAGTCTGCTTATCCTCGTCGTTAACAACTGTGCCGTCGTCGTAGTCCACGCCGATATCCTCAACTGGGTCGGGAGTAAATTCTGCTCCTTCGGCTGGAATGAATTTACACCGTTCGATTTGAGCAGCATTCTGCACGGGTGTTTCTTGGCCAAGTGGATAGTATCCTTCGGCGTTAAGCGGAAGAACGTTGATCTTAAATTCAGCCCAGTCGACGCCTTTAACCTTCCTCGCTTCGTCCAAGTACGGCTTGATTCTTTCACAGTCCAGCAGAGGAAGAAGATGTGGGTATGACGGGCTCAGGTACATATCCTGTGAGAGTAGAGGCAGCTTATCAACAGTGGAATTACCCGAAGACTTAGCTTTCTCTCGGGTGCCCAACAGTTTGACCACGCTGTCGTCCTTCGCGATGTCGAAAGGCAGCGCCAACGGATGACCACTTCGCTTCGCAGACACCGGTTTATCTTTGTCCTCTGCCGTGTCGTTTTTCTTCTTCGCCTTTGAAACATCGTTGAGAGAGTTTAGCGTCGTTCTGGCAGCCGTAGATGTGTCGTCCACGCGCTTGGACCATAACGTTCCTGCTGACGACAAGACGTATGCTGCGTCGGATAGGCCAAAGTTCTCACCATCTTCCGTTGGAGCACCATGGATCGTCTGGCACAAGTCGACAGCGTCGGAGAAGCCTGCTAGATGTTCGCTGAAGGAAATGTCCCATGGTCCAGCCTGGAAGGGGTTGCGCAAAGTGGTGATATCGAGAATATGCTTCTGGGAGAGAGTGGTGTTCATGATGAGCGAGCGACGCACAGTATATGTTCTATTCACCTCTTTGTAGCAGTTACAGACGACAGATCTGCAGACAGACGGATCAACGTGCTTGTTCTTTGCTGAAACCTGAAACAGAGAGTATAGAGGTAAATTTCTAATATAGACTGCACGAACGAAACGTGAAGGAAGGATATCTTTTTGAGGAAGAAAATCTGAACCAAAGAAAAGAGATCGTGAAGCGGGCTCAGCCCCGGGGATGAACAATATTCAGGGGATTCCATTTTCCAGTATTTAATCAAAGGTCGAAATTTCAGGGCCCCCGGGGGCTTGGCAGATATTAAATTATTACTAATAGTATGATACGAATGATTCATCAATCATCAATGGGTTAGCTTTTGTTTCCTGAGTCGGGAATCGAGATTCCTCCTTCGCACATAGTTGGTTATCGACTTATGGCTCGTTGCGGCTGGTCTATTGGAACTGCAGGACCATGGGAGATCATAAAGGTCGGATGAAAGAGCTGACATCGCTGCTGAGGTGTCCGCTTTGCCATGGACAGATTGTGGATGCTACAACGATCACCGAGTGTCTGCATACCTGTAAGTTTCTCGCTAAATGCTTGAGGATTCCAGAAAGCTTGTAGTGCGAATTGAGACCCTGCATCTTTGTTGTGTAGTTTGCAAGAGCTGCATAGTGAAGTTCTTGGAGGACAATACGTCATGCCCAACTTGTGGTAGCCTTATCCACCAGAGTTATCCCCTGGACTACATAAGGTGCGTAACTGCGTATAAAAATGTTCCATAATTGTTCGTCGTGCCAAGCCCAACATGCTACTGCTTTGTCAAAGAGGGAAGCTCGAGCCTTATCTTTGACGTACTTTAGCCACGACCGCACCATCCAGGACATCGTGAACAAAGTGTTTCCCGACCTGAAGCAGCGTAAGTGAAATTTGAAAAGCTGCCTGAGTCTTCTTCCCAGCCTCAAGAGCGCAGGTGATAATTCGTGTTGCTGCAGGCGAAAGTGACAGGGAACTTCAGTTCTATCGCGACCACCCGAAGATCAAGAATCCCAAAAGACTGGATACGAAGCCTTACTCGGCTCCCCCACCCAAACCCGCCGCTAGCCAGAACATTAACGACTATCATCGAAGCGACGAGCAGCTCAGCGTACAGCTCGAATGCAAGAGTCACACGTTGAAGCCTCTAAAGCATAGATACCTACGGTGTTCCTCTCAGTCGACGGTCCTGCTTTTGAAGAAATTTGTGGCTGCTCAACTATTCAATGATGTATCTAGATGCAACGAGGTAAGCAGTTCGCGCTCGTTCAACACATCGTACAAGTACCGTAGTCTTTATCAGAAATTTTCCTCTTCCAGTTGGATATTGTCTGCAACGACGAGCTACTGGGCAAGGACCACATGCTGAAATACGTAGTCCTTACTCGATGGCGCTTCCGGGTACGTTTTCAAATCTGCAGTGCTCAAGTATTGATCTCTTCTCACAAAATGTTTTTGTTCTGAAGGACCCTCCGTTGGTACTCCACTACCGCCAGAAGCTGGAGCTCACCTAGTGTCCTGGAGTCACAGAAAGATTTTTACGTCGGGTTCTAATCCCAAATTTTGCTCTACAGTCTGAAGCTTTAGAGTTGTTTGGGCCAGCGGCAGAGTAGAACAGTAAGGCGTGGACAGATGGCGTCATATGGGGTGTGCATGAAATCAAAGAATATTCGTATATGACCAATCGGTGCAAAACACGCTTGACTTCCGCCATCCACTTCTGATTAGCCGATTATTAATGATTTTTACTTCGTTCCCGTTCTGTACTTCCTAAACTAACCACACCTTACTGATCTACTCTGCCGTTGGCCCCTTTATTGTTTTATCTCGGGTTTCATATTTTAGTCCAGTTTTCTATTTCGCACACGGTGATTGTTTTCGCAATTCTTGTCTCGCATAATTCGTAGCTTTTTCCTGACATCATCGCTTTTTCTCGTTAGGCATCTCAGTATTGACTGGCGAGCCAGTTATCACTTCAGTAGCGTACCATCCGCTGATTGCAGTCACAGAGAATGGTCTTCGCTTTCTACAGATTTCATGACCGTAGTAAGAGAAAATAACAGAATGAAACAAATGAAACACATTCCAAAATGTCTAGGTAGCCATGTCTAGGTAGGTAATGTCTAGTAGCTCGAACTCGCCAAAAAGTCAAATAATAAGTTAGTAAAACAACGAAGAAAAGAGAACTAACTTTAACATCATAGCCTGATCCATTCCTTGAACAGCATACCATCCTTGTCGACTTCTACATGAAAGACTCACCGACGGGTTTCTTCGCTACTCTCAACACTATCGGATGCTACAGGTTCAACTTCGGTCACTTGAATGTTGGGTTTCGTGGTCTTCAAGTCTTTCAAAAGCTTAACAAGTTTAAAACTAGGACCTAGAGGAATGGTTAAAAGCTCTTTCAGCGCGGCGGGGTCCAGATGCCCCAGCAGTTGAGCCCCGGTAACTTCTTTCGACTGCGCCACTGTCGCCACTTCCGGAAATCCTCGCTGGAGAATGTACTCATATGTTTCATTCACCGACCATTCTCTCATGGGCTTATCATCGATAAATCGATACTTATTGCCTTGGCTGTCTGTCAGAATCGCGTACTGTGAAAGAGAGAGCGATTTCAACGAGTCTGTGGACGGGGAACGAACGTCGCGGTTCTTCATTGTCCGTTTGGGAATCTTAACCATTAGCGGAGACTTTGTAAGAGAAGCGGGCAACGGTGCGGGAAAGTGTTTCACTTCGTTTGACGAGTCCTCTTCGACAGATGATTCAGATGGGTCATGTGGCGGTGACGAAACATCGTCAGCAGTTATAATGGGCAACGCTTCGGGAATCCCGAACTCTTCGCCCCGATCTTCTTCCGTGGGGGGAGTACTCTTTCTTTTCCCTTCTGGCGTCTTGCGTTTCTGGACTTGCGTCGTCGACGGAATCAGGCGGAGAGTCTTGACGGACTTCTTGTCGTTGTTCACGAAGGCTTCCACGAGATCCGGACGCTTGAGTGTGGACTCGCGGATCCATTTGTCGAAGATGCTGCAAGAGAAGTTCAAAGCTTCTTCGCCCATGATATCAATCTCGCATTCACTTCCTGGTTACTATCAGTTTATTGTGTACTAATGATAAGGTTGTGGTAGTTCGTCGGTAGTTCGAAAAGAAATAGGTATCAAACTTACGATGGTAGGCCTTTCCAGTGAACCTTGTACTCCACGTTCCCCTTGATCTTGCGTCTTCCCACCAAACTCTCCGCCACCTTCTTACCTTGCGGCTTCATTTCGGTGGCAACGGCAGGCGTGAAGTCGAATATAGCATTGGCAGGTTCCCATGTAGTTTCCCTTCAGACAAGTAAAATGGAAAAAAGATAGAAACTCTAGGGACCCAACACTTTCTAAGACTCAAAACCGAGCCGAAAAGTCCACAATGCGAAACGGAGCGAAATCGACTTACTGGTATCCCAGCCACTTGACGCGCGCGTAGCGCACCCCTTTCCACTGCTTGTACTTCAATATCCGTTCCACAATAAAAACTTTGCCGTCACCATTCGACTTTCGCTTTTTGGGTCCATGTTTTTTGGGAGAATTGGAAGATGTTGTGCTTTCCGATGCCACTTCAGTGTCGGAAGACATCAACAATCGCTTGATTCGGTTGTTGCGGCTTTGAGAAGACATGTTTACGGCTACTTTGGTTCCTATAAAAGAAATCAAAACCGTGTTTTCGCATTATTTCAAAGCCTAGGGCTGTATGTCACACTATGTGGATTCTATTGGGAAAAAGTAGCATCAAAACAGTTTCCCAGGAGTCGCGCAAAACGTGTGACGGGAAGGTACACAATCTACTTCCGCCGTTCTCACAGGGTCGTAGACTATTTCGTCCGTCTCGGAAACTACCGCACCTTTTCGATCCAAATGTGGATGCGGTCCGTTAGATGAGACGTAGTTCGGTTTAATAGTTCAAATAGCGAGCGCTTTCCTCGAGAAATCAACTTTGCAACAGCGAAACTTAAAGGTCAAAAGCCAAGATTCTGTACAGTGGTGCAGCAGAATCTCGGGAAGCAGCCCAGTTCGTGTGACGGAGATTCGGCTTGAACCGTGACAAAGACGAACTGTTCCAAGCAGATTACACTTGTACAATGTTTACTCCATACAGAAAACCAGTTGGATCTGGGTGAGGTGTCCCTTCAATCTCAAAAACTGAAGAACTCGAAGAAGAAGTTATTTCAAAACCTCATCAGAGCCATGTTATAACATTGGTTGATAACACTTGGTTCTTGCGGTTATAACATTTATCCACTTACCGTTTCCAGTATCCCGTACAATACTCAACCACCTCCTACATTCTTACCGGCAAGAGTAACAAGAGCAAACTCTAGCCAGAACAAGAAAGTTTCAAGGTACGAGTCCTTGACGTTTTCAGAGCCGTAGGAAGCTGGCTACCATACCTGCCAGCTGCTTGATCTGTTGAGCAGCCGGCCTACAGGGAACACACTGCCGTGCGCCATATTGACGCCCCACCCGAATGACTTGTTTTCGACTCATCGATATCAACATCGGGCTCCATCATTCTGATGATCTCCTTTTACAAGCCATAGTTGCCTCAGGAGGTACGACAAACAAACAGGCGGAATTTTTCTCCCTAAAGTCATCGAAATCTTGTGGACTAGCTAAGAGGAACACCACAAGGATGTACAATGAGCTTATGCTGAGCCGCTGGGTTCGCGAAATTGAGAAGCAAAAGTCTGTGGCTGGGTTATTGCTGGGAAAACTGAAGAGCCTCCCTTTTTCCGAGCTTTTTCACCGCAGAAGAACCATGAACACCTTGACCGCCACGACAAGAAACCGTATCATTTACTGTACAACTTCTTCGGAAGCACAGGCGGAAGTAGCCGACCACTCTCGTCATGATCTCTTGTTATCAATACATTCACGTACCTAGCATGGAGGCTCGAGTTTTTCGCAGTTCCGATTTTGATCTTGAAAGTTGAAACGGCTTAGGAAATTTGCGGTAGCAGTTATAGCGGGAAGTTCGCTCTTGGGACGTTCGGCTCAAAATGTATAAATATTACAGATCCCATCCCTAGCACCCATTTATAACGTTGATCCCACAACATTCCTTGCGACGGTGTTATACAGTACTCTACCGAATAGCCTAACCGCAAAGCAATTACCACCGCGTATACGAATGTTTGGCCATCTTAGAAGAAGTCTCGGTTCGGTTAGTACGAGAGTGCCTGAAAACTTGTGGTGGATATTGTCGAGATGAAAATTTCAATTTCCCCGAAAAGGATTGATTCATAGCGTACCGAAGTGCCAAAAATCAAACTTGAGCATTTTACTGGATGCGACAGGAACGATATCGATTCAAATCCGACAGTTCTGCAGATGAGATGCTCAACAATATACACAGTTTGTGATTGAAACATCAGAATCAATGTAAGTAATAAGGCTGAGTTTGAATACAGTACAGAACAGTACAGTACAGTACAGGTAAATCACAGAATTCAAAAGAAGATAATACGTTGTCAAAAAAGGAGGAATTTTGCAACGCAGGAACAATGAAATGCCTCGGTAAAATACCCTTCTTCAAAACACAACAATCTGAGACCGGAGAACGGTTAACAGATCGTCGTCAATGGTTAACATCACCATGAAAGAAAAGAATAAGCTGCAGGCGGAAGTCATATGCCACACATCGTGTTCATCGTAAAAGTGCAGAAGGAAGCACGGACGGTTGACTTCCCGCGATCTCGATGGTGTCACTTGCCAGTCGATGGGTCCCCGATGGAACAAGTACAGGCTCCCGGCCCAGGAACCAACCGACAGCAGCATGAAGATGACGGTCAACCGACTGATCCGTTCTCCATTGCGCAGCTTCATCACCAGGTAGAACAGAACATAAAGGGCAAAGTTGGACACGAAACAAGCCAGAATGTATGAAGCGAAATCTAGAGGCTGGAGAACCGGGCCGACGACAGCCAAGGCCAAATTACAAATCATCACAATGGACAACGGCACGAATCGATTCATGTGCGCCGGCCATCTAAACAGTCCCTCTTGTCGCACGCGAGTGTAGAACCGGTAAAAGATGCCGAAGTCTAGGTGCCAATGTCCAAGGTAGTAAATCTGTGCGCTGACAGCCATCGTCAGCAGGAACAGCGAGATCGAGAAGACGATCCAGGCGGCAAGGCTGATGTAGACTACACCGATGACGGACATCAGAATGATGAAGGCGAAAAACGCGTAGGAGATGTACGCGTTGGGAAGAATGTCCGGATGGCGAGTCTGGTACATCTTCAGACAACCTACAGAGAAATACACCGTTACTCAAGAAATAAGCCGGCTGACCTCGATGCACAATCAGAACACTTCAAAGCATGGCAAGGAAACTAGACAAGAGTGTGCTAACGAATGGCACACATTTTCAGTGTTGTGGGCTGGAACCGTGCGCCACCTGAAAAACAATCATGTCGGGTTTCTTGTCGCAAGTGGCGCGCGTTTTCAGTAAAACTGGCTGCGAACGTGCGCCACTTGGAAAACCAGTCTTGTCGAGTTTGTTCGCCCAGGTCAGAAACTTACCGAGTCCTCCAATGATGAACATAAAAGACGTGTCGAACTGGAAATTGCTGTAAAACAAAACCCTGTCAGAAAACGGCTTTGTCGGTTTGAATAACAAGAATTAGGTGATCGTACCTGTAGCTTGGGCAGATGTGGTACGACGCGCTCATCAACCCTTCCATGATTAAAGCGAGACCCATAGCGTAGAAGAGTTCGAAATGCGGTGAGACACCTTTGGCTTTCGCCCCCTCATAGTTATCAGGGTTCTCCATCTTGTCCTTGATGTACTGCAGCTGACGACGTCGAACCAACAGGATAAACAGGAAACCCAGTAGAACATACCCGCTGTTACTGATGACATGGTTGAAATCGCTGACGATACCTAACGGGTTGGCACAGGCAAAGTTGTAGTAGCACAGATCTTCGTTGCCAGTGTTCCGAAGCACTCGTTGGTACGTAATGACCAATTGAGCCACCGGAAGCCCGTAGAAGATGCAGATGGTAATCATGGACCATCGATACTGCCTGTCTTTCTTGGACAACCGCTCTCGGGACTTATGGGTTAGGTCGGTCACGTAGACTACACTCTTCGTCCGAACGATTTCTTGGAACTCATCTTCGTCGGTGATTTCCTGATCGGATTCGCCCGAACCGTGGCGACGACGAGGCGAAGTAGTGCTGTCAGAGCTCGTATTTGGAGCACCGTTATTGGCGTGGGAAGTCGACGCGTCGAGCTGAGCGGATCGACCGGGAATCGGATCACCTATAGTCGAACGTAAATTTAATACTGCGTATCAGCGAGGCCGGCATACGAACCGTACAAGATAGCTATCTCAAGTGGCGCGCGGTTCCAGCCAGTCACAACGAAGACGTGCGCCGCTAGAGATAACAAATTTGTGCGCGTCTCGTTTGCCGACATCCCGTGTCCTATTTCAAAGACTAGTTTCTACCGCCGATGTCTTTCTCAAGTTCGTCAAGGACTTTTCCATGGGAAGTGACGTCTTCTTTATTGGCTCGTTCTTTCGTTACCTTCCCGAAGCAGTACTTCCACTTGACGATGTTACTGGCCAGAAGAAGGCAAGTGATGACGTAAAAGCCGATGAAAAACCCAACGCATGCAGCACAAGCGATAAAGTAGCCCTTGAATGATATCGACTCTGTCACTGTAATCTTTACTGTCTTGACGCGGCTGTAGGCTGCTGAACTGGCATTTGTATGCGGGATGATCTTTTCGATTTCCTGGCAGAGGTAATCGACTGGCCGGACGGTGAGGACGATATAGAAACGAGGCATGTCAACTCGCGCGACGACGATGGAGCCTTTCGATGTGATCGTCTGGAACGTCCCTGTCGAAAAACATATGATGACAAATTCTAACTAAAGTCCAGCTGAATCTACTCGGGATTCACCTTCGACGCGAAGGTCCGATTCGATGTCAGCTACTGGGCAGCGAACTGGCTGGATGGAAAAATAGCTACAATATTTGTCTGCTTCCAGCGACTCGATGGACACTAGAACGTGATCGATCCCATCAGGCATGACGTACTCAACGTACTGTGGTTCGGAAGGACTGACTCTGACGATCATTGGGACGTCGGTGGTGACGAAAAAGTCTTCTACTTGATATGCGCGGAAATTGAAGTCGACGTTCGACATCGAGGCTGTTGACAGGTCAACGTAGATCGTCTGGTACACAGTCGTGTTGGGGTTGTAGATTGTTGAATTGTCTTCTGCAGCACCAGAAAGAGATCAACACAGCGTACCGTACAAACACTCGAATTTATTTCTTACTATCATCGTCGAGGTAGTTGATGGTCGGGCACAACGTGCGGCTGGTTGAATGAAACGGGTAGATCTTGTCTAGGAAGAGAGGGATTTGCCAGGAGAGCACACCGAGCTGCTGCTTGACCACAACGAGGATGGGATTGCTTCGTTCGGCTTTGAGGCTGGATACCGATATACGGATAGCGTCCGTATCATTCTGCTGGCGAGTGTAGTTAAAGACGTATACCTTCCCTGATTGTCGGCCCACCATCCCGGAGTACGTGTGGTTAAAGTCAGCCGGCTCCAGAGCAACGTCGGTCTGCGTTTGAGTATGAAAGAACTTTGCGAAGCTATGGAGTCTTGCGGACGACGACGGAATCGAGAACATGAAGACACAGGAAAGCAGCAGAACGCCGACGTATCTGCTTCTGTCCATGGTGATCGGTGACTCGCGCGCCTGTTGTATGGTTGGACCTGCAAAGATGTAATACACGACAATCAATCCTGGAAAGCCAACAAGATTACCACATACCCGTTCTGAACGGGCATGTAGTTGAGGCAGTTGAGAACGGCCCCGCCGTTCTCAACTGCCTAAGGAAATTAATTAAAGGGACTTCCGGTGGCTTGTCAATCCATCACTTGGACTCCCTTACCAGCTACGTCCTTGAAACATCCGGACTTGTAGTCAGCGATGCACTGCTAGCGAAGTAGTTGACCTGTGAGATAGGGTTGTCTTCCCAAGCTTTGAGGGTCCAGATAGCGACTTAACGAGAACTTTGCATAAGGCAGTCAAAGTCGAAGAGAATCAAGAGATGGAAATTTCCAAAACCGAAACAACGTTCTGCTTACGCCAGACAATCAAGACGGATGTATGAATCAACTAAAAGCACTCGACTGTCGCTCTGTCATGTCATATTATGACTTGACGTAAGCCTTAACGCCATGTTTGGGCAACATTCGGTTCGCAATTCGCAAATTCGTGGTTGTTTATTTACGGGTTAGTCATCAGCAACAATGGTCGTTCGTTGAGCGTCGTGAATTCTGCTGTGGATTTCCTTTTCCAGCCACGATGCCCAACTTCTTCGAAATGGTGGCAGAGATGGAGCGTCAGGCGGAGCGTCGACCTATCGACGAGATGGAGGAAGGACCAACGGGACGAGGCGCTCACGATCCACTTCCGGGACATCACGAACACTGCTTAGCTTGCTTCACCAGTTCCTGCCAAGGATCGAAGACCAAGTACGCATGTTCCATGATCGAATGTATCAAGTGCAAGATCTCCCTCCATGCCTGTAAGCTGCAGGAACACTGGGAAGAGATTTGTCCGGATCACTCCGTAAGTCATTACGCTGTAGTCGACGTCGATCGCTTACGGCTTACTTGTTGCGTGCACACAGCCCGAACATGTTGATTACCATAGTGTTTATGTACCTAAATGCCAAGACTTCTGTCTTCTGTTGACAGGTGCCTTGCCTCAACGCTGGAAACGGCTGCAGTCTGCTGCTGCGAAGAAGGCTCTTGGGCGTCCACTTAGAACGCTGTCCAGCAAGTACGTCTGAGAGCGCGAATTCGAACGGCATTTTGTTGCTTCGATCAAATCAGTCTTTGTGTATTTTTCTGAATTTCCACGGACTGCGATTGACGGTGATGGCAGCAGGAGATTCTTGGGTCGTCGTGAGAAATATCACGTTTGTTGTTTTTCCTTCGCAGGTGTAGTCTTCTGTTCGGTGGAATGGAATCGTTGGCCTCTTCACTACGTCGACAAGCACTCACCCATCCCGTTCTTTCTTCCGAATCCCCAAGGCTATCCGGAACAACTAGACATCGCTCTAGCCTTACGTGATCAAACGATGCTCAATGCTGCTTACGAAGCCCCGAAGAGGTTCCGTCGTTTGCGCAACGAGCTCACCGAGCGCTTTCCGGCCGTGCCTCTACCCACTCTGCGTCAAGTTCCAGCGGCCTTGCTCAAAGAACGCGAACAGCTGGCTTCGGTGCCTTCAAACGGATCTCACTTGAGTCGTGACGTCTCAGTCGACTCCGATTCTCAATCGAATGCAGCTTCCGAAGAAGATATCAGCTGGTCTGATTCCCCGTGGCAGAAGAGAAGGAACCCGCCCGGGCTGTCGAGAAGTTTGTGTTCGAAGTTGTACCAGGCGAGTAGACAGACTACGGAATCGTTGAAAGCGGCGTTGCAGATGATCACGGAAGGGCATGATGGAATGGGGGACTTTGATAGTTTGAGGGATGAGGAAAGTCTCGGTGATAACTTGATGGACGACCAAGAGGACAACCTGGCAGACTCAATGCAGTCTGCGTTAGGGAACTTCGCCACTGACTTCCCGCCAAGTAGAAACTCTGACAATGAGATGAGCGAAATCGATTTCGAGAAGCACGAATATGAACAGATGGTCACCGGGGACCTTAACAATCGCGCTCTACCGCCACCGCCGCCGCCGCCACTTCATGCGCCGATTTCCCTGGGTGTGAACGTCGTGGTGGAGACCATTACCAGGTGAGCACTTCCGGTTAATTGCTTCTGTCACTGCGTAATGGTCGAACATTACTAACGTTTGGTTAATCTACAGGTACCAGACAAAGCCGAAATCGATGCTGACGTTCGTTTGTGGACAGTCCTTTCGACGCAGTGAGTATGGAAGCCACTACAAGAATGTTCACAGTGAGATTCAGGGCGGCCTAACCTGGTATGTTTTCGTTTGTACAACGTGAACTACACCCTGCGGGCGTCAACTGGCTATCACCTATGATATCAAGTTTCTCTCGACCCGATTCTTGTTCAACTTTGAAATAGATTTTCCTCAATCCAAGATCCGGTTTGCTACCTCGTGGAAAATTACTGGTCGAAAATCTGTTTGCAGAAAGTCGAAATCGAAAGTAAACTATGAGTGGCGCGAAGTGAAAAATTACAATAGCTTTCGCAAAATTTTAACCGTTTTCAGAAATTATTTTTTTCGTTCTGTTGCTAGAAATAATAAGAACGGGAACTGAGCTGCAGCAAAGTGGGGGGAGAACATGGTTTTGACGTTTTGGATAAAATCTGGAAAATTTTCCACCAGGCGAGGTTTCCCGCCAAAATGGGAAAGTTTGGCGGTTTTAATTCTGCTACCGAGTTAGTTCGGAATTTTCTTGCTCTTTCTCCATTCTTTCTGACCATCAATATAAGAGTGAGTTTGTTTTGCCTAAATTTGGGATCGAGAGCTCAACCTGGAATTTTGAAGACTGCATTTGACTTGCAGTGGTAAGTCTTTCCCACCAGAAGTCATACTAGTCAGTTTTTCCAACCTATTTCCCGAAACAACAAAATGCATCATAGGACAGTCGAAGCATCTTTAAAAGTTGTACGGAAGTGTGTAAGCATGAGTGGTAAGGTGGTAGTCTGAATTTCTCCTGGCCGAAATGCTAGGTGGTAGCAAGTTGGTGCACTCAGGGTGTAAGTTGAAGTATGATGTAGTTTCGGAGCCAGAATAAACTTTTTTTCATGCAGGATGGAACAACGGTGTCCGTTGGCGCAGTACGGATGTCCCTTCTCTCTTCGTCGTATCAACCCGGCAACACCGGGCGCCTCCATCATGCACTCTTCGGACCTTCAGAGTTTCGCAGTGAGGCAGACACAAAAAGGGTTACCGAATTACTCGGGAGAGGACCTTCTTTCACGTCTACCCGATGAACTGCTATACCGTATAGGAACGAAGTTGGACGGTACTACTAACTAGTAGTATTAACTAGTTTGAAATTGGTCGTGCTTGTGAAGCATCCATAGCGCTGTTTTGTAAATAAGGAAGCGAACGACTCGATTGCCAAAAGATGTTTGTTGACAGGATTTGCCTTGAACAATCTTGCCAGAACAAGCCGGAGACTCCGAGGTGCCGCGCTAAACCTGCTGGAAGAGAAGGGAATGGTGCTCCAGGAGTGGAGCAAAGTCGGTCGCGGCAAGTGGAGGATCGAATTCCAGGTAAGTGAACAAGCGGGCTGTTCGGGGGCATATGTGAGACAACAGGCCAGAGCAAGTGGCTGATGGGGGTTATTTGATAACAGAGGTGGATGTACAGTACGGCTTTCGATGAAGTGGAAGCATGGAAGATGGCCGGAGGTACAACAGGGGAACATTTGCGGCAATGCCCGTTCTTCCGCTCCGTCAGGCATGAAAAACCGGTCGAGCTACCAATCCCTAGTGTGAAGAATGTCTCGGAAGAACTGTTGGCCCGGATGTACCGGGGGGCAGCTGTTCCTTTCAGTGAGAAGGTTGAACTGGTCGAACTTGCCGCGGGCTTTCCCCATCACGCGAATGCAGAAATGAGCAATGCAGAGCAGGAATAGGTTTTGTACCGGATATATACACATTTGAGAGTTGTGATTTTTCATGTTTTATACGGAACGTGTTCGAAATTGTGAGTCTGGTCTACGAGTTTTCGTGTTCTAAACACTACCTTTTACCTGGTTGCAGAAAGACGAATCTTTTCAAAATTTCAAGTTGAAACTACAGTAGCTGAGTTCTTTTTCGTACTTAGATATGCTTCGTGGGTCAGCCGAATCACTTCCTCGTCTTCGATCTTGTTAATACTTCTCAGACTTTTCCCCAAGCACGGTGGTCAAATCCTCATCCAGTGCCAGCAGAAAAATAAAAATGAAGTGTAGTCCAAAGCTAGGCCGACAACATATGTCAAACGTCGTGCTCATCCCAGAAGCTGTAGAGGAAGCAGTCTTTGTTGCCCTCCCAAGAGATTGCTGGGCTGACTTTCCAGTTTGTTAATCTAAAAATACAACCAAAATTAATTGTCACGAAATTGATGATACATCCACGTATCGACTCGCATTAACTTGAGTTCTTACCCGGCCACGAAGATATACAATTTCCGCGGTCCGAACAGGGTGCGCTAGAAAGAACTAGATCAGGGTACCTATGCTGATTAGCTTCTCGTTGGGGGCTAGCCGTTTCTTGGCTAGTTTGAAGATGGCCCTACAAAGAAGAACTATACACCAAAGAGAATTTCAATGTACTATCTTGATAAGCAACTGAACCATATGTTCGTAATTATGGTTAAGTTGGGCAAACTGGTATCGTCGGAACGCATCGACGTCGCGTGACGTCGATTCAAGTAAGCTCTGTTTCACCAACGACAGAGCGCAAGACTTTCCAAACGGTGAGCCTTCTGCAGACGATTTCTGCCTAGATTTTCCAGTAACCGCTCGTCCCCGATGTACCGGGAGGCAGTACTCGGTAGTTCCTGCTGACGAGAAGGTTGAACTTAGCGGAACTTGCTTCTCGAATGCAGAAATGCACAATGCCCGGCGGGAACATGCTTCTCTGGCTCTGTCTGTATGCAGAAGATGTGATTTTCAGGTTTTCAGGTTTCATTATGGAAGACGCTATGAGTTTTGGATGTGGTTTACAGTACAAGCTTTTGTGTTTCAAAGAATCATGTGTCCGCCCGTTGTTTCAAAAATGTTTGGAGAATATTTTCAACATTCAGTAATCGGGACTAGCTGATTTCTTTTGCAATTCAGGTCTTTCGGGGTCGTAAGAACAAGATCTCAGAAGTCGATCGTTCAGAACTTCTCTAGATCGTCCTTATGTAAGGTGGCTATGTCGTCGTCCAAAGTCAGCAGGAACATAAATGTAAAGTATAGCCCGAAAGCCGATAGCATATGCCAAACGTCGTGTTCATCATAGAAGTTGTAGAGGAAGCAGTCTTTGTTGCCCTCCCGCGAAATTGCCGGGCTGACTTTCCAGTCAGTCAAACTGCAATAAACCCGCCAGATGAGGATCTAATTTTTGTCATTGTATGGACGAAGGACTCTGACTTACCCGGCCACGAAGAAGTACATTCCCGCAATCCACGCGGGCTGCGCGAGGAGGAAGTAGATCAGAGAACCTATGCTGAGCTTCTCGTTTTCCGATAGCCGTTTCTTCACCAAGTAGAAAACAGCGTAAACGAACAGGTTTCCTTGTAGTATAAAGAGCAGATGGCTAGCGAAGTCGACTCCTCCTAAAATCGGTCCAGCGACGGCGAACCCCATATTGACTGTCAAGACCAGTGTCGCGATGACATATCTACTCGATGGAACTTTGACCCATTCTTCCCGCTGAAACATTTTACACTTCGTACCTGTAGTTCAGGCACGACAGTTAATTCCGGAGTGTTTTACTTCAATTGAACAGAATACATGTCTCCCACGGTACTTACCGTGCGGGCTTCCCTTCAACGGATTTTGTGGGTTTGCATCGGCCGTGGCTTGCGGTTTAGCGTCGTCGTCGTTCTCGAATATCGTATGATGAACGATGACCAGCGTAAGAAGAATATGGATGATTGAGAAAGCAATCCAGTACCAATATTGTCTCAGTACGACTCCCAGAACAGCGATAAAGATGAATATTGCGAAAATGGAATAAGCTTTGTAGGAGCGCGGGAGTATGTTGCGGTGACGAGAGTGGCGCAGCTTCAAGATCAGAAGTCCCGAAATGAGGTACATGAAGGACGTATCAAACTGGAAATTGCTGTACGAGGGGCAGATGTGGTAGAAAGAACTCATGAGTCCCTCCATGACAAGTGCCAGTCCCATGCCATAAAGCACTCCGAACTGGTTGGGTGGGCCATAGTCATGAATGTCGATCTGTTTCGTCAATAGCTCGTCGCCAATCACCGAGGTGAACACCGAACGCCGTCGAACTTGCAGTATAAACAGGAGTCCGAGGATGACATAGCCCGCGTTGCTTACAACATGGTTGAAATCGCTCAGTACGCCGAGACGATTGGAACAGGAGAAGTTATAATAGCAAAGGTCTTGGTTTCCGGTGAGGAGCAGTAGTCCTTGATGGGTCAGGACAAGCTGAAGCACGGGCAAAGCGTAGAAAACGAACACGGCTATCAGTGTGGTGCCGTACTCGACCGCAACACTTTTTCCGGATTTCACAATATCTGTCTTAGCCGAAGTCGAACGCCCTGTTTCAGTGGAGCGAGTCGGAGCTGCTTGTTCGCCACTAACGAGTCCTTCAAGGTGTAGAGCTTGACTGGAAATTGATCTTGTTGCCGCCGGTCGGTCACCTTGAATTTTCGAAGACTTACCATGCAGAGTGTCGAAATGATAGGTATGTCGGACGGGCAAGAGAAGGGGAACTTTCGTTTCCGAGTCTGGAATGTTTTTGTCTTCAGTGGCCGTCATTGCTCTTGCTTCGGTTACAGAGACAATAGAATCATCTTTTTTTTTGTAGTTTTTTACATCCCACTGAGAAGGCAGTTCGGCACCGTTCAAGTTGTGGTCACAAAAGTAATTCAGTTTCCATTGCGTTTCTCTGTTGGGGAGCTTTATGACCAACACTTTTCGGCAAAGAATGGTTTTCCAGCAAAGAATGGCTATCCAGTTGGAGAAGGTTGTCTGCAGAAGGATCACTATAAGTAACGAGAAGGCGAGGTACACAATAATGGGGACCGCCACAGCTATGATGATGGTATCGGAATCGACCGTATCCGTGACCGTGATGCTCACAACCTTTCTTCGCTCGCTGGTTTCCACGTTTTTGTCCGTAGATGGTCGTCTGGGTCGAAAAGGTCCCAGAAAGGTTGACCCCGCGTCCTCACAATCGTCATGGGGGTGCACCAGCAGCACAATATAAAATTGGGACTCCTTGAAATGATCCCGATGAACCTCGATGGCGGACTTTGATGTGACCGTCTGGAAACGTCCCTCTAACCGTAGCTCTGATTCCATATCACCCACAGGACAATGTACCGACTGAAGGGAGAAATAGCCGCAGAATGACTTTCCTTCTATGGCATCCAGCTTTACCAACACTCGAACTGAGTCTGTACGCATATTGTATTGGACATAGTGTGGAGCCGAAGGACTGGCTTCCATGATAAAAGAAATGTCACCGTCTTTGATGAAGGTATGATAAGGCTCGACCCGTAAGGAAAAGTCTATCGGCTGGGTCGACAAGGTTAGTACTTCGACGAAGAAGTTCTCCACTTCCGGTACCGGTACCTGTTCAGGAGAATCGTCCTCTGCAGCTGGTAAGAAATGGTTTCTCATAGGGCAAAGGGTGCGGTTCGTGACGAGATAGGAATAAGCGTCTTCCAGAACAAGCGGGACCTGCCAGGATAGGACGCTGTTGTGTCGTTTAACGACAACGAGAATAGGGTTGGCAACCTTCGCTCCCGAACTCCAGACTTGTACTTTAACAGCTCCGCTTTTCGTGCTTTGTCGATAACCGAAGACTGCGGCATGGCCGCTCGATACGATTTGTGAGTAGGTCCTGTTGAAGCTGGAATGGAAGGATTGTTGTACCGTTGGCCAGTCCATGGTGGGTAACGCTGGAAATTCTTGGCTGAGGTCTTCGCCATTTGTGCAGAGTAATCCGGACAACAGTAAAGCAACTTCAATTAAAATCTTCATCACGTTGCACTCAAGCAAAATGAGCTGGTAATGGGCTCTCTGCCGAATGGATTTTTTCAGTCTTTTGGACTCGTCTTTGACGACTGCAGCGAGGAAACAACAATCCGGAAGATATAACAGATACTAAGCAAACGTCCCGGCGAAAGTAAACGACCCAGCAAAGTTTCTGGGTGTGTTAATTTGAGGATAAACACGATTATCGCTTGTCCACAAAATAATCTGCCCCTTGCGGACTGGTGGTGCTCGTGGTCCGCAGAAAGCAAGTTTACATAGACATAAGGTCGCCGCAAACTGTCGCTGCTCCGTTCTTCCATCTTCAAAAATTCTTTATCTTTAAGGTGAGATAACTGTATCCGGTAACTGTTTGCTTTGAATGATTTCTGCGAGCGGCTTGGCCAACCCAAACTGTTGTTTTATCATTGAAAGACTCGCAGAATTTAGGCTAAAAGACCTTTACTGAAATGAAATTTTGAAGAACCTGAATTGGAAAACATAATACCAGAATTCGGTGCTCAAGTCAGAAAACGGTTATCTGATCTCGAGGTACGGAAGCTAGATCATCATCAAGTGTGAATAACATCATGAAGGTAAAATACAGCCCAAAGGCGGATAACATGTGCCAGACATCGTGTTCATCGTAAAAATTAAAGAAGAAGCATTCTTTGTTGCCCTCTCGAGACATTGCCGGACTGACCTCCCAGTTGGTCAACCTGCAAAATCAGAAGGTGCAGCACTCGAAGGATTTACGTATTCGAGCTACACTGTATTATGATTTCGTAATCTGACCTTGCCGTGAAGAAGTACATTCCAGCGATCCAGGCAGGCAGCGCGAGCAGGAAATACGATATGGTAGCCAGACTGATTTTCTCTTTGGGTTCCTGCATCTTCATGACCATGTAGAACCCAGCGTAGATCATCAAGTTCGCCTGTAGGACAAACAACAGATGGCTCGCGAAGTCTGTGGCTCGCATAACCGGTCCGATAATGGCAAATGCCATATTGACTGAGAAGATCAGCGCAGCGAGGCAGATCCTGCTTCGAGGATACTCGCTGCATCCGGTGAAGCGGACGGACTTGAAGGCTTTGATTGGCGCACCTATTTAGAAGGTCAAAAGGCATGGCTAGTGACTGGTTGGTTGATCAGCTTGCGGACTATGTGGAACGTGGGCAGTTGGACGGAACCAGATTTTAAGTGGCGCACATCTTCATTGATATTGGCTGAGAGTGTGCGCCACCTGGAAAAAAGCGATCCCGTTAAAATCATTTGCCCGTGTGCCATGTGCTGCCCTACCGGGAGATGCTTCTAGGTATCCCACGTATAGGAGTTGGATTCCGATCACTAGGGCTAAGAGTCCGTGGATTACCGAAAAGGCTATCCAGTACCAGGCCTCTTTGAGGACGACGCCGAGTACAGCAATGAATATGATTCCGGCGAAGGTAGAGTAGGCCACAAAGGAACGCGGAAGTATGTCGGGATGGCGCGAGTGATACAGCTTCAAGATCAATAATCCAGTGATCAAGTACATGAAGGACGTATCAAACTGGAAGTTGTTATAGCTCGGACAGACATGGTAGAAAGAACTCATGAGCCCTTCCATGATCAAGGCAAGTCCCATGCCATAGAATAGCCCGAACTGCGAAGGTATCCCATAGTAGTCCTCTGCGTCAGGAACATCCAGCCGTAACGCGGCTGTAAAGATCGCGCGTCGTCGAACTTGTAGGGTGAACAGAATACCCAAGATAATGTAGCCCGCGTTGCTGATGATATGGTTGAAATCGCTCAGAACACCGAGCCGGTTTGCACACGAGAAGTTGTAGAAACAGAGGTCCTCGTTACCGGTTAGGAGCAAGAGTCCTTGATGCGTCATGACCAGCTGGAGTACAGGTAAGCTGTAGAAGACGAAGATCGTCGTTAGTGTGAAACTATATTCAGTGGCTATTCTGGTCAGTTTTTCAGACGTTGTTCGGTTGATCGAAGACATCCGGAGCAATGTCGGACGACGTGGATCGATGGCTGGGTCTCGGGAACGCAAGCCGAGATCGGGAACTGCCCTGGTTTCCGGTCGACCGCTTCCACCTTCTTGCAAAGTGACCTCGGTGTCGACTCGGGGCATATCTGTGTCTGTGAATGACAACCTCCTTTGAAGCTGCGACTCCAGATCCAAGACTCTATTCACCTCTCCATTGTCGTTGGTTTTCAGTCTTTGTCGGTTTAGGGTTTCCTGGTAAACTCTGCTCGTTGGGTAGCAAGATGGCTCCCACTGACAAGGAAGCGTCTCCCGCCGTATATTCTTGTCCCAGAAGCGTTTGAATCGCCATTGGCTCTCGCAGGTCGGAAGCTCTATCTCGTCTAGATCCCGGCACAAGATGGCTTTCCATGTCCGGAAGCCGGTCTGCAGGAGAATCATGGCTACCACGAAGAAGACAAGGTAGACCAGAATGGGTACGATGACGGCCACCGCGATAGTTTTAGAACTGACAGTCTCGGTAACGGTAATCCTCACGACTTTTCTTCTGGTTTTACTTGGGTCTGAGATCTCGTTAGCAGTCTGCAGGGAACGAGGTCGAAGGGAGCCCAGGATACCCTTCTTTGCGCTTTCGCAGTCGTAGTCTTGAGGCTGCACCACCACGACGATATAGAAACTTCCTTCTTTGAACCTGCCTCCTCTGTCCACTTCGATGGCTCCCTGACTTGTGATGGTTTGGAACCGTCCATCTAATCGTAGCTCTGATTCCAGGTCTCCAACGGGACAGCGTACCGATTGAATGGATAGGTAGCCACAAAAGGACTGTCCTTCTTCCGCTCTGAGCTGCACCAAAACACGCTTCGAGTCTGTACGCATATTGTACTGAACGAACTGTGGAGCCGATGGACTTGCTTCTATCAAGAAAGAAGCATCCCCGTCTTTGATGAATGTAGGGTAAGTTTCCACTCTTAAGAAAAAGTTGATTGCCGTGTCGGATAACGTAAGTACTTCGACGAAGAAGTTTTCGACCACTGGCGCAGGGAGCATACCATTGCTATCTATGACGTGGTTTCTCGAAGGGCAGAGAGTGCGGTTCGTGACGAGGTACTCGTAGTCTTCTTCGAGGATGAGAGGGACTTGCCAGGAGAGTACGCTGCTGTGTCTTTTAACGATGACTAGAATAGGGGTTGCTATCGTGGCGGATGTGCTCCAAACCTGGACCTTCACTGCGCCACTTACCGTATTCTGGCGGTAGGAGAACATCCGGGGACTAGCACTAGATATACTGTCTGCATATGTCTGATTGAATTCCGAATAAGTAACAGGTGGTGCCCGTGGCTGGTCTCCGCTGTAGTACGGTCGAAAGTAATTACTGCTGTACTGTCCTTTTGTGGGAAGTAAACCGAGCAGCAAAACGCAGACCGCGGGAAGGAGCCTCATCATAATTCCGGAGGGGCTCTCTAAGGCCATGAGCAGTAATCAAAACAACGGTTCGATTTTTGGAAGATTATGTAAAGATAATATGATTAATATGATAAATCTTTAAGATTTTCTACATTTACATGTGGTACAGTCCATGATACGGAGTGACCGTAATTTCCGAGGTGTACTACGATAACTTGAAAGAAGGCATTCGCGAATCCCATTGCAAATCCACATTGCTATCAACTTGTCAACAAAGTTATCTCTTGCAAAGCTTGCACATGTGCGAAGGTCGCGAACATGGGGGGTGAAACATCGTCCTCGCAGGCTGTCGTCCCTTCACTCTCATAATACATGAAAGAAAAATATCCGCTAGATCCAGTGATAATCTAGCACTGCGCAAATAACAAATTTTGCATTGGCTGTACCATACTGTAAAAAATCCACCTGGGTGGAATCAACAGATTCGTCATCGAAGCCGTCATCCCGACTCGACACAACATTATCAGTCTGTTTTGACGTGTAGATATGTTGCTCGGAAGCTGATGTAAAAACATCCATAGAGCTGTCTGTTCAATTCCCTGACGAGATTAGATGTCTTCCGAGTTCGTGACACGTATTCTGGAGAAGCCAAACAAATGACGTAGATGTGACAGCCTGGATTTGGTCGGGCGGAAACTTTCACCCACCAAAAGTTTTGTTCCCGTGCTGTTGTCGACAGTCCGAAACTGCGAGCTTTTGAAGGACCCTAGTCTCGGTTTTAGCGGAAAGATGCAAGAACAAAGCTCAGCCCGGTAATCCCGATTCATCACGCAAAACACCACCTACCAAAAATTCCAAAATGAGTACACCTCAACGTATCGAATCAGTACTGTCAAAGTCCAGTTCTTCCGCGGAAGGTTATCCTGATTGTCTTTCTTCAAGAAAGACAAGTTTCCGCTTACCGGTAAAATGGCAGACTCCAGTGGGAGCAAGGTACGTGTCCAGAGGGTAACAATAGGGTAATGAATATGGACGTCCGGGAAAACTGACCCAATAAACGCTGCAGGAACCACACAAAACGCCCCCAGGAAACTAGCGATAACAAGGGTCTTGGCAATTGTGCGACGTCGCTCGAAACACTGGTTGATAGGTGTGGTCTCATTTGTTTTTCGATAGGTTACTGTACAGAGTAGAAACAACGAGAGTACGAGGATCAGAGCCTTACTTTTCTAACGGGAATACTTTGCTAACTCAAATGCTGCAGGCGGCGCGGCCATGTGTCT
Organism: Ramazzottius varieornatus; assembly: GCA_001949185.1. Lineage (NCBI taxonomy): Eukaryota > Metazoa > Tardigrada > Eutardigrada > Parachela > Ramazzottiidae > Ramazzottius > Ramazzottius varieornatus. The sequence continues at coordinate 4,320,074 of BDGG01000001.1, forward strand.
GCTTCTGCTGAGCATGTTCTACCGCCATATGGCGACCGACCAAGAGTTAGCAAAGTTTTCGCCGTTCCGATTTTCGATAGAAATGACGGCAGGTATCAGCGTGCACCTACCACACAAGCAATTTGTTTCTACTGTTGATGTCACATGCGATGACAATATGTTTTCGCTCGAAAGTTGGTAAAGTTTTCACCGTTCTGACTTTGAATAGAAACCAGCCGTAGAGTCTTAAACACGCTGTGTAACTCCCGCGTGATTTCTGCTTGTTGCGTCATATATGTGGCTAACTGGATCAGCTGATTCTGAGCTGCATTACGCCTTCTGCAGAAAGCGTGCTCCTTAATATCGCCAGCCATCTTCAAACATTCTTGCTTCCTGAATTATATCCGCCTCGATCTGTCACCTATTTCCGGTTCAAGATACTTCAGACTGAAGCAAAGCGTTGGGACAAATTTGCGAATTAATTTGACAACTTTTGGTTGGAAGAGTACCGAGAAAAATGTTAGTTAGACAAGTACTCGCCAGTTCGGCGAGTCAGAAAAGTTAGGCTCTGATCCTCGTACATTCGAAGAACCAAACGGAAGATAAGTTCCGAGAGCAATATTGATAATCGTCAAGGCAGGATCGGTCATTCCCACCGCACAACGCCCACTGGGAAGCAGGCGCATTCGACCGAATGTCCCATCGAGGAACGGGATGGTGATGGAAAGACTTATGGCCCATGGAATGAGGACCATTAAGAACAGGGGAAACTTCTTCGTCAGACATGAATAGTTGTAGGGTAGCCGTAATGCCGCCAAACGATGTAAGAACAGCACGGTTCCCGCCCAGTGGCTAGCTTGCTGGATCAAAAGGTGGACGAAGTGGACAACGGGACAGATGAGGCCCAAAGGAACTTGAAGATAAACCTTAGAGAGAACCATGTAGAGAAGAACTGGGGTGTTGATCGAGCATATGAAAAGGTGAAAGAGGAAGTAATGCACGATCAGAATATTCGATCCTCTCCAGAAATCTTTGGCAGACACGATAATCCCGATGATGCAAGCGCATCCAATGGCGCCTATGAGGGTAGTGAGCAAAGTGATGCAAAACCAGATCGCTACGTCACCTTTCCCCAAAGGACCTCCTGCTGAGACATTTGAGGTACTTTGAGAGTTCGAAGACAACGGAAATGATGTGTTCATTCCACATTCGCGATTCGACTTCTGACAAAACTGGTACGAAAAAGTGCGACCGTTTTGTCTGGGTTCTCCAATTAATTTGTGCAAATAAGTTCGTCAAAAAACACGCGGGGATGCTGATGATCCTGTGGAGCAAAGGCGGCAAGTCTGCTTGAAGGGACGCCTGGCGGTGATGCCTTCACTTCCAGCAGCCATTCGATCTTGTAATGAGCTGATGTCTGCGGCAACGCCGTCAGCGCTTCACTTCTTCCCTAAAGCCAGCAGTGACGATGGTTGATAATAACAACGTTGTCGGTGTTGACGATTGCGTAAGAGTAATTGCAGGTGTTTCGCCTGTTGAGTAAATTACTGCCCATCTGTTGTGATTAACTTTATGTCATCTTCCGCAGATCCGCTCATCTGACTAAATTTTGCACCTCAGCTTTGGATCGACCGGGTTCTTCTACTTTTCCGAGCTTCTTCAAAATAACCTCAATAACATAAAAGCTCGGCACACAAACTCGACCAGATTTGTTTTTCAAGTGGCGCACTTTTCAATGTTACTCGCCGAAATCGAGCACCACGTGAAAAAACCGACCTTGTCGCGTTTACTTGCCCAAGTTCCATCCATGCTTACTGCAAATTCCAACTGGTTGCTTTTTATTGTCCAGACACATTCTCCTAACGAGAAAACAGGCTTGTGGTACGCTGAATATGTACAGAAGCAAGACCACAAAAATTCAACGCAAAGGAGGCTCGTATATCCGAGCAGTGAGCAAACATCAGAGAAAGAAAACCCCTTGACGTTGTAAGCCTAGCTGGAAAACTCCCCAAGAGAGGAACAAAAATACTTGGGCACAGAGAAAAAATACAACAAAAAGCTTGATTCTTCCACCTTCACAAAACAGAACGGACAGACAAAACACCGCTCTAAAAACCGGCGATATTCCGTAAGGCGCTTTTGTGTGCTCGAAACTGTCTGCACACTATGAGTCTAGGTTGATCAAGTTCGAAGGGTTCTCCGCCTGGTTGATAGCTCCTCTGACAAACTTGATCCATTCGCGATACTCTGTCACATTGGCTGTCTTTAACTTCAGCACGGTGGCGCTGTCAGGTGCCACAAGAGTGAACTCTAGCAGCGCCGATGTGCGGCCTTTCTCTATGGCCTCGAGGGCTGTGCTGGTTATCAACTTCCACTTTGACAACGGGTGGATGCTGGAAGGCAGTGTCTGAAAGTGTTCGCGTAAGGAAGCCCGGAAGGGGTTTTTGGGTTTGAATGTGACCAGGTTCGTGCCCCACACTGCCATCCACACGCGTTTCCACCGAGGGAAGTACTGAAAGCGACCGTCACGAACCACGGACTTGCGTTCTACTGGCCCTTGCCAGGAGAAATGGTGCTGTAAGGCGTCGATACCCAGGAAGGACGATCGACCTATAGAGGAACACTGGCTGTGACGAAGGGAGTGCTTGGTGGAGGACGGCAAGGACAGACTAGGAAGTCGCATAGGTTCCTGAAAACAGAAACCCCATTCTGTGATCAACAATTTATTTTTCATGTTTTAATGTTCTCAATCTTCCCCATTCTGGCACAAAGGCTCCGTGCGAGTCTCCACTTGTATAACGATCATTCAGGTGGTCAGCCAACGACCGGCGATGCTGTTCGCCCATTTGCATACACCCCAGCGATAATTTAATATCCATCCTGAATGCAGGTGCGTGAAAAGCCCACTCCGGTTATCTGAGACTGTAACGCGGAGGAAATTACGGCAATTTATTACCTCAATGTGGCTATCGTCGATCAAGTTGGTGCTGTTATCGTCCAGTCCATCATCTTCGGTGGGGTCCACTTGGGAGTGGCGCTGCTTCGGAAAACTCTCGTCGTTCATCTTGGAACCTTTGGTCGAGCCCTTCCCTTTCTCAACTGCATCAGGCTCCAGTGCTCGTGAGCGCTTGATATTTTCCTCGTCTACAAACCGCTGTAACTCGTCCAAGTAACGGAGACTTTTGAGATAGTTGTACAACTCGTTGTTGACTTCAAGGAAACCGTAATTGGATCGATTAAAGAGATCGAAAACACGCTGTTCGATAACAGCCATCCGTCTTTCTCGTTCTGCCGGGTTCAGATAGGCGTGGTAGGCGTGAATCAAGTCAGTCTTGTAGAAACCTGAAAACAACAACACACCCAGTTCATTAGCAGTCAAAAAATTGACCAGGAAGATCGATGATCTAAAAAGTACAATCAAATGGGCTTGCGTTCATCAACCTACATACTCGCGAAAACCACAATATACATATCTGATAGTATGAAGGTTCATGAAAGTAACCGAGGCCCCTGCGAACTGTCCCCATCACGAACCTGCACCACGTGCAAAACAGTGAACGTTACGGTTCTCTGGATGCAGGTGACCGAACAAAGCGCATTTTACGTTAGGGTTTCTGCGTTGTCGTTAAACTCAGATTCATCAATCTTCAAACTAAATTTCTATGTAACCGACCTATATGTGGGATACGCGGGAATCCGGCACTCTCTTGATAGTCTCGAAAGGCTTGCCAGTTGTTTTCAGGATTGAAAACAGCGTCGAGTTCGTCGATGGTGGACCGATCCTTCTTGGGCAACAGCGCCATAGTGTGCGAGAGTCTGGCTAGTGGCGCACTCTTGAGAGCCGAGAAGATGGCGTAACTGGAGTGGAAGTTGTTGAGCTCGAACAGCCGCTTTGCTACTCGGACAAGATGGCTCATCAGATCCGCACGTTGTCGAGGAGTCTGCAGGACACAGAGCATAAGCATATAGAGTTACCAGCCAGTTTACACAGCGTCGCGGCAAAGACGTCTTCTCATGGACGCAAACAAGCTTTTCGAGAGCGCACTCTACAATGAAGCTCCGGAATTCATTTGGAAGTTTGATTGTGAGACAACCTAATCGATGTGATGTAGAGGAACGCACAAAACACACAAACATTCACATAGAAAACAGACGTCGGTCAAACTTGACTCATAACACAAAGCAGTCCCACTCGCCGTGGACCTACATACAAGGAACCCTAGTCCCAACGCTGGTCCACATGTATGCAGGTGTCTGACGCCTAGAAATCTTTCCAGCACAAGCCTGCATACACCGTCTACGTACTGTCGACACAGTCCTTGTGTATGCAGGTAGTCGAGTACAACAGAGCAAGATGAAGAAACAGATCTCCCCTTTGGAGTCCCAGATTTCCTTCTGACCCTAAAATGTTGAACTCAAGCAGGCGCGAGTCCGGTGGGCCTAGAAGAAACACGTACCTCGCAGTTCAGGATTTCTTTGACGGTCCATTGTCCATCGTAGTTGAACCTCCTGGTGATTTCGTTGACCCTCACGGATTCCGGTTCGTTCTTCAGTCGAGCATTATACCATTTGAGGGACTTGAGATCGTGAGGCTGCAGCTCCTGGAAGATTTCCTGTGTGATGAGGGTGAGGTGGGCAGCCAGCTCCTCCACCTTCCATCGCAGTACAGAAGCATCCGACTTATCCACGATAGCGTCGAGTACATCAGAGCATTCCTTGGATGAACACGTATCGCTCCCGTCGGGATAAGTATCCTCGTTGTCATCGCAATCATTATGGAATACCACCGAGTTCTTCCGTGCTAAGGAAGAAAGATGCAGCTTGCGAGGCATGGTCGAGCTGTGCGCTCCTCCACCACCCATGCATCCCAAGAAGGTTGAACTTCTCCTGGCAGCTTGCGAAGAATGTCGACGACGATTTTGCAGCGAGGCCATGGCTGGTTGTAGTGCTGACTGCTGCGTAGGCACATACCACAAGGATCCTTTATCTAAACAGTTAAGCTGTAACCTTATCGTAACAACAACAAAACACTGCAATTGCAAACCATCAGGACCGAAGCTGGCGCAGCTGACGAGGCGCACTATCGGCCAGGAATAAGACGCTCTCCTCACAGATCGTTCCCGACAAACACGACTTGCCAGTAGTACATGACTAATGGCTCCAATGAGCCAACATGGACTTGTGAATGACTCTGTCTGCCTTCGAAATTGCAAGCGCCATTAACAAGCAGACTGCCATCGGAGACAGGGGCACGATTCAAGACTTGATGAAGACATGGGAGCACTTATATGACTGATATGACTCATACGAGTATCGCGCTCGACGTCGTGATGTGCATTGATTGTTTGATCTAAGAGTCAACCCTCACCCCACAGGAAAACCTCGAACTGACCTTTATGATTAAAACGAAGACTCTGTGACATTCGTTCGACCTAATAATGGAGAATCGCAGTTTTATATCTCAAGAAATCGGCGTGAATATAAAAGAACAGGCAGGTAAAAAGTCGAAAGAAAAGCATGTACGGCGCTGCTCCGTGAATCCGCAGTGCGGGATAGGAAAAGAGAGGAAAGCACACCAAGATCGAAAGTTGTCGACGAGGACGGGTTTTCGGAAACCAGTTCAAAATCTTGTGACCTTCCCCAGGGCTCTGGCAGTTCAGGTCTCAGCAACAGTGGAAAGGACAGGCCGGGCCAGAGCCAGAGATAGCCGATGAATCTGGACGCTGCTGCGTACGGCTTCATCCAGAAAGTCCTCCAGCTTCTCCTCCCTTCGTCGCCTCATGTCGGTAAAGTAAGCCATCATTTTCATCTCAAGAATGGGATCTTCAAGATGCCCGTTCACCACTATACTCCATGACGATTTGAACTCGTAGGGAATGCATTCCAGCTGTCCGCCACTTCTAAAGATCTTCCGAACACAAGCTAGCCGCGCAAAATAGCAGTACAGGCCGTAGAACCACACGACGATTCCCACCAGCATGCTGATCAGGGTCAGGCAGTACCCGGCCCACTTCAACATTGTGTCGAATTGAAACTACAACCACAATGCAAAACTGATAAATCAGAGCAGGAAAGAACGATACTGGAATCTTTTCACGTACCGAAGGCAGAAGATAAGTAGTAAAATATTCACAGTCTTCACGGAGAGTTGGAGGAACGAGGGAACTCGAGTTCATGGCGTCCGCAAACTTGTCGGCCTGCGGATCATCTTGGCAGCTAAGAACTCGGTAGACAACGGACGGGACAGGGTTTATGACTTCCGGAGCATCGACTTCCATGATCAAACCACAAAATATAAAACCAAAAGGAATTATGGTGGTGATGATGGAGACAAACATCATTCCCATGTAAAGATTAGCTGAAGAAAAGCGCATGGTAGGCTTTGTTTTATATTCGTCCATAAGCGCAGCGCCCAAACCAGTCGAGAACGCCCAGAAAAGAACTGCCACCAAGGTGCCATGCGTCCAGTTCTGATGCACATATCCCATCATTGCTGTAAAAAATTGGTGCTTCTATAAATGTTCTACATATTTACCTCAATTTTCAAAGTCGTGATTCAGGAGGCCACTAAACAATCTCGGGAAGATCGTTATCCCAAGTGGCGCAGCTTCCATTGTGACTGGTCGGAGACGTGCGGCACTTGAGGTAACAATCATTCCGAGACTGATGGCCAGCCTCCCATTAGCAATGTATACCTCCCAAACCAGCCACGGTGGCCACAACGTTGATAATCTCAAAGACCACGTACAAATGGTGCAGGAATCGCCCATTCTGAACGCAGTTCGGGCAAAGGTCCCGCGGGTTTGCTGAGCGTAGAAGATGAGAAACACGACGAGGGCGGGTAATACTAACTCTTGGAACTTCCGTGCCGCTTACATGCCGATTAGGTTGTTCTGTCACCGGTAAATCAGAATGTGCATGCATCTTCCAGGGAGCATTCTACGGCACTTTTATGCAACACCAACAAAGGGTCTGACAAGTACCAATACTGTCCAGTATCTCGACAACTAACACCGGAAGTACACTAGACAGGAATATTTAGTTATATGCAAGTCCCAACGGGCAAACCTAAAAGGTAAAATCCTTGGTAACACCGCGATGAATGGACAGCGAGAAACTGACTCCCAGCCATCTCGAAATTCCTAATACAGTTCGGGTGCGGAAATGACGTACTGGGAACAAGTCGGGATGGAGTTCAACAGTATTTCTTATCGGGAAGTCGTTTCGTTCGGGTTCCGATACGGCCGAAGATGATACAGCAAGTATTCAAAGAGGTACATGTCGTCGATGTAGTGGAAGGAGATGGCAGTGTCGGAGCAGCAATCTAGCCGGTTCTTCTCTAAATTCCGCTCTTTTTCCGTGTATTTCGCGTACCGGGGGTACCACCAATCCTGAAAAGATCAAAGTACGCAAGCCGGTTACGAACCAGTCCACGAAGGAGCTCTTTATGAGGAGCGCCACGAACCTTTTCGACATGACCGAGTTCCATGTGGCTGGACACACCCATGGGGAAGAAGCGGTTGTGGCCTGTCTCGTCGCGACTATCTCCAGGTTTCACGCCCACTTGCGTCAAGCATCTCCCCATCTCAACATCTTCGCTTCCGTCGTTTGCGTTCCGGCATTTGTTAGCCCGAAGTCCATTTTCAACCAGCAGATCTACGCTTTTCCTGCTCAATACGTATCCCGCACCTGAAGACAGCCCAAAGACGATGCATGTATGGTAGACGAGCTCTACTACTGCAACCTGCAAGAGCAGAAAGGTTCGCCGTACCTCCTGCCATATACCCATCGTCGCCATTAAGAAGTTTGTAATGAGCGCCAAAGTAGGTTGCGTTGCTCGCTGACTGACTGGAGAGAAACATCCGTAAATTCTCCATCACGACATAGGTGTCGTCGTCAGCTTTCAAGAACCAATCGAAATCGTCCCGTACTTCGTAGGCAAACCTGACAAAGCAAAAGATCACAAAAGTACTTCAACAGTACCAAACGATATGCACACTATTAGTGATTCCTGTAGGTTCTCGGGTGAATGGGGTACCTAAATCCAAACTTTGTTTTACCCCAAAGCATATCTCTTGTTTCCGGTACGCCGGCATCCTTCGAGAACAAATCCGAATCGTTCTTCGTGCTGATGAACAGGTATCCGTTGCACCGTCTCAACCAAGTTTCTTTAGCTGCTTTGGCTTTCTGGATGTTCCGGGGCATAGTCAAAATTAGGCACAGAATACGAGGATGCGCAGTCGCGTTGTTCAAAGTTAGCGAACCCAGTGCGTAACCGCTGGCCGTCGAAATCGTATCCGTATACACTGCCAACAGAACACAATACGAAAATCGCCTTCTTGGTTCAAACTCCAAAGACTAGTAATGCACGTCAGATCGGTACGAGTACGACAAAGGTGAGGACCCGACTTTCCCTACCGTTCTCTCCAGTTTGACTTGTGAGGAAACCCGGAAGTGGATTTCTGATAGTCTGGAGTCGGCACAGTTGCAACAGACCTCTGAAGTTGTCCCGCCACAACATTAGTCCAACAGTAAACGCCGCTAGGAACCCCAAACAGAAAGCAAATAGCACAGGTATTCCATGTCGATAGATCACCCTTAAACGGTAAGAACGCTGATCCGTCAATGTTTTCCGGTTCTTCGCCATACGACTGCCCGTAGGAGTGAGGACAAAATAGTACAGAGAAGGAAACAGAACCCTGAAACAGATCAGTGAATGAAATACTACAAGAGGTCAAAAGTACGACAGTTCCAGTTCCCTGCTGCCATATTCAACAACAGTGCCAAAATGAGTATAGAGAAACTTTATTTTCTCACTGCTCACGTTGACAACAAGTCAGTACCCACAACAGAACACTTAGAATAATACAGATACATAATACGAGTAAAATAGAATTTTCTCTGAGAAAGAGTCTGGATAACCATCATTCATGTCTGAGAAGAGCATGAGCCCTAGTATTTGGCCCCATCTTTTCTACCCCACGGATTTTTAGCTTCTAAGGTCTCGAGTCGAGGCTTACCAGGTAAAGTGCTAGTTGGTAAAGCCTCATCACCGGATTGTAGAATATTTGCGCTGAACTTGACATTGGCCCCGTGCGTGAAGGTTGGAAAGGGTGGACTGCGAAGTACCCAGACATTCTTATCAGCGTTCGGCACACACGTTATCACAGCGCAATAAGGAACTTTCTGTGTTATGCGGTTCATCTCCATGTGTGTTCGCGGCTCATACCCGCGTAACCGTCGTGTGCAAGTATCAAGAGAACTCGCGTGACCAACGAGCAGAATATTTCCACCTGAATAGAATCTTGGTCAGCTGATAATCTAACAGACTCTGACAGCAACAGTATCCTATGTTCAAACTTGCCTTCGTGACCGTATTTCTCTACCACGCGTTTCGCCACATGTCCGTTTCGTCTGTAGTAACTCTTCACATCCTCGTCGTAGTCCAGTTGATCCATGGGAAAGATCGGAATATATTCTGGATCCACCGGTATGCCGAATGAGTGCAGCTCTGCAGGAGGAAGGAACGCCGGGTGTTCGGACCGTACCCACCCCAACCATTCGTACAGGCCGGGCTCTACGCACAGCTTCACCGGCTTCTGATCACAACAAGCTGCAACATGGCGACACCGTAAAAACTGCCCAGTGAATGCTTTCTGAATATTCTGGAGCTCACCACACAAACTCAACAAGATCGTTTGTCAAAGTGGAGCACGTATTTGGCCGATAACACTGCAAGCTTACGCCACTTGGGAAAACCACTGTATCGAGTTTGACCGTCAAGCGGCCCGAGTACCATGTATGATATCTATCAACCTTATTTTTCTTTCTATATTACTCGAACTATTCCTATTGGTGATTTTTGGGAATGTCCAGGAAACGTACCTTCAACAACGGCAGTGGCAGTCTGGATAGATCTCAATGCCGGCGATACAAAGACACGGTTGAAGCTGACACCGGCATCTTTCATCGCTTTCCCCGTTATCTGTGCTTGTAGTACGCCCACTGAAGTCAGCGGAGGATCGCTGGCATAAGCCAAAGGGCCATCCTTGCGCTTCGGCAGAGACTTGGGCATGTTCAGATCCGATCTCGTAAAGCTGCCTGCTACAATATCCCAACGTCAGAAGGCAATGGAAGTGATTTCAGAATTCAGCCCCCCCTTACTTGTTGCATCGAAGCATGTCTTGATCCAGTCCATGCCAAAAACAAAATCCATTCTTTCGCCGTGTCTCATTACATACAGCGTGCTCGTACTGGAAGAACCGGAAGCTATCCCATCGTATTGGAAACTATCGTGAAGAAGAGGTTGCGGCGTTCCGTTATGGAGTTCCGTGCTGCTTCGCACTGCCGGATGGACTTTCGTATGCGAACGCCTCTCGGTCTCTACCCACCGTTTCCTCTGAGCCGCTGGACACAGTCGCTCCACTGCCTCACTGTTTACAGTTTCGTCCTTCAAGAAAGGCACTGAACGATGGAGAATCCATAGATCGGAATCGACACATCGCGTCAGTCCATTGAGGGGAACCAGGCCAGTCTTCCCGGTTGACCAACTGGTACCTCTTACCCAAGCAGTCTAAAAAACAGAAAAGATAGAGCAGAATCCAGGCTCAGGTCAGCACTCGGAGTGGTACGAGAACGGCGCTCTGCTGGGTACATTCCGCCGTTTTACAACGATTACGCCTGTCAAAGTGGTGCCCAGCACGGCCTTGTTGGCGTTGTTCGTAGCAAAAAGGCAGAATTAACTGGAGCGATAAAACTATACAAGATGAAAACTATACAGATATAACTGCTCCCACCGATCCGGACTGGTTTCGATCCAGTTCATTCGGTGAGATATAGACGTAGTCGTCGGGCGTGAAAGAGAGTTCGTCCGTCCGAGCTGGCGAAGACTCCCACGGATAGTACATCCGGTACACTTCATGGCCGTTGAAGCGCGGATCTCTGGACAGAAGAAGAAAGTACCAGCCGGCGCGGTTCTTCAGAGGGATGCTCTGAGCTAATTTCATTATGGCTTGTCGTTGTTCGGGAGGAAAGCTGTGGGCCAGGGTCAGGTGGTACCTTTTGGTGGAAAGAACCACTGGCGCTTCCCTATCTGAAAACATAACCAAAATGTGGGCAGGGTGATTACGGATCGTTTGATTCGTTTTCTTCGGTAACGGGCATTTCCTCCCTACCCGCGGCAACAAATGTGACATACCTGGTGCGATGAGAGAATGCGCCTGATCGAGGAGAACACGTAGAAACTCTTTAGCTGCTTTGTCACTGTTCTCATCGACGAACAACCCGACGAACGGTTCTCTTTCGGATCCGTGGAGATCCACCCGAACTTTCTGAGGAAGCCCGTCGCGTTCTTCCAGGGAGCGATGAGCATGGTCCATCGCTCGAATTATGACCGGAACACTAGCAGCGTCTACCTGTCGTCGAACATAACTCTGACAGAACATCCGACCGGAAATGATGTCTAGTGAGCGAAAGTGATACCCGAAACGCAGGACAGATGGTGACATGTGGCATATGCCTAAAGGCTCCGTTCTTCCCACATAGATCTGCAGATTTGGCCCGGAAGTCCTGGATGTTACCGGCCAGTACCCCAGCTGGACATAGGTAGACGACGTATTCCCTGTTGTCATTGCTGTCCAGCGATGGGTCGTCCTTGTGTGAGAGAATCCAGTCCAAGGCAGCCTGTACGCTAATGTCCCCAGTGTTCACGACAGCCTTTTCCCTGCAAAACGATGGAAAAAAACGTAAATTCTTCATGCAGCTGGCAAGAGAAGGGATAGATAGCTACGTACGCTCGATGAAGAGGGAAGCCCATTCGGACGAGAACATCCTGCGTGGCCGACGACATCTTACTGCACCTCCCGACTCCCAGCCTGACACAAATGGGTAATAAATCTCCTACTCCAGCGCTGCACTACATCTTCCGGAAAGAGTTGATGGAGGAATCAGCGGAGGATGTCGACGGTAATAGCAGCGGCGGCTTTATGTCGCCAACTATCTGCTATTTTTTCATTTTGACCTTTAGCCCCCGGGTACTAGGGGGAAATTAGTGAAACAACGTGCACAACGCAGCCCGCACTTCCAGCGTGTTTCTATACCTTTGCCCACGGTATCTCCGGGCCGCCCCGGGAAATGCAAAAAATAACAGATAGTTGGCGACAAAACGCCGCCGCTGGGTGATAGTCAAACACGGGAACAGGATGAAAAAAGGTCTGCCGTCTGTATTTCTGGTTCTGAAAACCACAACATTGGTCAGGGTCACCACTCGCAAGACTGGGGGAGCCCGGGTACCGGAAAAATAACCCCCCTGAGGGGCTGGGGCTCCTGCATACAAAGTAGTACGATTTTGATTCTTGAACCTTCAAGATTCAAGAATCAAGATTGATCAGTCGGTCGGCGGGCGGAAATTCTTTGTTTCTCATCTCACAAGGCAGTCAGATCGTATTCTTCTTGGATTTTATATGCAAATTTTGCTGCTGAGAAGGGAAGCGGCACGCTAGGGGAGCACGCTGGCAGGGTTACCATTCGAAACGACCATGCTGCATGCACGCGGCTGGAACACGGAGAACGTCGACTGGGGATGGCAGGGTAAAGCGAGGAAGCTGTCGGATGCGAGGAGAATATCTGTTCAAGAACATGCCCATTCCAGCCGATGTCCATTCGTGTGTCGCAGATGAATACAGCAAGACAGAGAAGATGCCTGCTTACAAGTAAGTGTGAGGATTATGCTGTGGATTATGTCTTGCTTGCTATTGCAAAGGTACAATGTTATACAAGTTATGGACCCTAATAGGACATTGTGGTCGGACGGATTAACTGTTTCTGTCTTGCTCTTACGCCATGTCTCCCTGTATCTTCAGCCTGTTTAACAGGATAGCATTCAGCCCTTGCCTTGGTGGAAGCTGACTTCTCAACGTTCCAGCTCTAGAGGTACCCAGCTCTAGAGGTACTTCCTTACAACTCCATGAAGTTCACTTGCACGATTACCGCACGTCCTTTGAAACTGAACGAAAGTATCGTACTGTAATTCTCCAGCAAAGGGAAACCATCGTTTTCCGAATGGAACGTCACGTTCGTCGATCGTAGCTCCGCAACATCTAGTTGCTTACCAGAGTACCAGTATCTCGCACCATTCGAGCAACCTCATTGTGGAACAATCCACGAGGTCTCGCTTACTCTGCGCGGTTATCCGGCCGATCAAAATAAGAGGCGAACATCTTCGGCAAATGACACGAAATACACCAACGGAATTTTTGCGATATCTTCGATTCTGGGCCGTCCTCTGTTTGTTGCTTATTCCAAACATATGTAAGTTGCCCGCTGTTCTTTGCTTGTCCGAGTCTTCCCCGGTTTGATCACTTATTTTGTAGCCGGGCAGCTACAGTGCTACGTTTGCGACGACATCGTCAGTAAAGACTGCCTCCTAAACAGCACGTCCCCGTCACTGGCCCCGTTCCTCAAGCCATGCGATGCAGGATATGGCCGGTGTGTAACAGAAGATATCGCAAATGTGTGGGAATTGAACCTTGCAGGTACTTCTTCGTTTCTGTCACACTAGGAACACATGAATATACAACCGAATAATCTCTTACTGTGGCTGACAGTTTGGCTCGAAATGTAACCTTATTCGTGTTTTTTTCCAGCCACGGAGCCTGCCGTTCTGAGGCGTTGTGACCAAGGTCCCGCTGTCGACTCGTATATCTGCACGATGGGTCCCAATGCTGCCGGAAAAACTTCTAACGTTTGCGCCTGCAGCAGCGATTCGTGTAACGGGATAGTTGAATTCAAGGCTCGCCGCGCCTGGGAATGGAAATTCATCGAGTTCGACAGAGTGAACAAGGCAAAGCTAGCCAAGCTTCTGGCAGAGCTGAATTCGTCCAGCAAGTTAACCTTTGCAGTGCCTCCCTCATTTCACCTTTTATCCTACGCAGTTTTGCGCATTTTCAGTGTTCGGGCATGAATGTCAAATTATTGAAGTAGTGCATGTTGTTTTATGACTTTTATCCGCTTAGCAACTTCTTTCCTTGAGGTCAAACTTCAAATTGGCACTTCATTAGAAAACTTGAGGTTTCGATCAACAGAATAACGAAGCAAGCTTTTTGTTTCTGGATTGCTGGCATACTGGTGTTACTACCAACTTTGATTTCACATACTCTCACAAGTTTTCCGGTGACATTTCGGCGTGATTCTCAAGAAAATGATTTCGGTATCTTCGTCCAAAGTGTTTGCCAGTCTCGCTCTCATCATCGCAGCCAGCGCCGTCACGTCCAGTTGGGCGCGACCTTCGGCCTTCGGAGTTATGCCCATCCACGACATGCATCCGGAACCGAATGGCCAACACGACAACCACATTCCTCCACACCACCCGGAGCACCACGACAGACAGGTACGAAGCCCGCAGTTCAAGCCCAAGTACGAAGCGAATAGGCACGGGGAATCTCGCTTCAACAAGCGGGGTGCTCCAGCAGCTGGTCAGGAGCCTGAGGTAGCACGGTCCATGGGAGAATCATCACACGCTGAAGTACCTCTCGCGCAACGACAGACTGCCGACAAGATGTCTATGCAAGACTTTGTGTTTGGCCTGATGCCTTTCATCAAGACCCCCGCGCCCCCAACAGTATAGAAGCTGTCTGCAGTTCGTTTCAATAGACGCTGTTTTTCGGGTTCGCCCGGAATACGGCCGCTTTGTTACGGTTATAGTAAAGGAGGAGTTATGGGGGACGTGGGCAGATAAACTGAACCAGATTATTTTTCCAAGTGGCGCAAACTTCAGTCTACCACAAATATCTATCACAGTGGAGACGTGCGCCACGTGGGTAACGATCTTTTTCAGTTCATTTGCCCAGGTTCCAATTTTGTTCAACTGAAAGTTATGTACACTAAATGTGGAAGTTACGTACGGAAGTTAACTCTCACAGCACACTCAACTCAAAACTAAGCGTTGCTGCGTAAAGCAATCAACATAATACTAAATTACTACTGGCAAACTTTCCTGTCAGAATCGGGTTTCCGGAACTTCAAAGAATGCAACACACTGCCGAACTGTTCGTCTTCGGAGGACCACACGGTAGGAACTTCCTCCCGTTCGTCGTCGTGAAAAGCAGAGACTTGACCTGGCGTTTGGGTTTCTTACCGTTCTTGACAAGAGTCTCGACGGAACTTTGCTTCACCAAAGGCTTCGTCTCCACCAGTTTGGTATTGGCACCCGGAAGTGAGTAGCTCGAGCCATTTCGATTTCCCACCAGTTCCGCCAAGTTTCTCTTTACGTCTTCGTCCATCGATTTCGACTCTGGTTGAACTGCAGGGGGCGGAGGCGGCGACGCTTTGTTGGGGTCCTTCCGGTTCAACAGCCACACCGGCATCGGCTTGGGCTTGCCCTTCATGGCCACGTGATCGTGGAAGGTAAACTCCATCTTGCTAATGTCTTGCTTGCTAGTTTGCAACCGACTACAGACGACAATCGAATCAACAGTCGATTTCTTCTCTTCTTTTATCGATTCATACCACAAACCTTCGTTTGTTTGGAATTCGCCACTTACTCGTAGGTGGATTGCGTAAGGTTGATGCAGCTCTTCTTCCCGTAAGTTTTTGTCCTGCTGGTCGTATTGATTGTGTCACCAAACCTGCAACAGCGCGTTTCGATCGCAAAGCTCGTTATAAGGGTGTGGGCAAGGTTTCCACAAAACGGACTTACAAACAATATCGAGGCATACGACTTCCGATAATACCGGCGACGATTTCGCCAGAGTGAATACCGACGGTGATCTGAATAAATATTACCCTTGGCGTAGCGAGCATTTGGATACACTTAATAGATAGAAACACAGATCGATCGACGTACATGGAAGTTTTCTGTGCCGAAAAACAATTTCTCACATCCGGCGTAGAGGTCCATAGCCAACTCAACCACAGCATTAGCCGGATCTAGGATTAAAAAAGGCGTGCATTCGTATTCTGAACTGTTTGAATAATGAACCATGGTCTCCGTCACTTTTTTACCCGCTTAATAAAGAAAAG